>APFE030765986.1:0-18849 GCA_000404065.3 Pinus taeda
TCTTCCAACTTCCTTTATCTTGCATCTCCTTCATCTCTTCTAGTTCTTGGGACATTGGTGTCTTAGCTTTGCGATCTATTGTGTTCATCCTTTTGAAGATAGTCGGAGAAGAAGTTTGGTCTAGGAGATCTGCTTGGCTGTTAAATGAAGATTTATTTTGTATGATATTTGAATCTTCATCACTGTTGATGCTTGAGGGGTCGTTGAGTGCACTTTTTTGCTGTTGGGCAGGGCTTTCTCCATGCTTGTCGTGAGAGTTGTTTCTGTCTTGCCCAATTTCTTGTGATTCAGATTTTTCTCTAGAGTATTCTTCTTTGATGACAGTGTAGTGTTCTTTTTGTGCTCCTTCCCACCAAGTAGATCTGTGGTGGTCTTTTCTACCGGGATTTTTCTGGGAGGCTTTTGAGAAATTTTTGGCTAGATGGCCTGTCTCAAAGCACGATCGACATCGGAAGAGGACACTTTCATAATCGAGTTTCTGGTTCCATACATAATCTTTACTTGTTAGGTTTATTTCCGCTGGGAATCCGGCACTGAAGTCCATTTCCACACAAATGCGTGCATAGGTGGTTCTGGCATATTCCTCTATTTCTGGGCACCTGCAGTAAAATTTCCCAGTTGCATTTCCAATGGCTTTTAGCGAGGAGAGATTCCAGAGATGCAAGGGTAAGCTTGGCAATCTCACCCAAACTGGTGCTGAGGTTATCACTGTTGTTGAGGGATCGAACGCTGGGTACCATGGCTTCATGAATAGGCCTGATTTTTCCCAAAACCAAGGGTCGGAATCTAGAATGCATTGTCTGCTTTCAGGGTTTTCAAAATCTATTATAAAGAAACCTCTAGCACAGGGGTAGATATTAATTTCATCAGAAATGACAGGCTTCCATACCTCCGAGATCCAATTGTGGAGAGCTGTTAGCCGCGGCCATAAACCATTGAACCGACAAATTAGGGCACTTTCAGAAAATTTCAAAGCCTCATCGAGTGAGGCCTGGACCACCTGGATAGTGGGCGCTGGGGCTTCACTGACAATATGGGCAGGAGCTTGCCCTTCAAAAGCAGACAGCACTGAGCCAGCAGCTATTTTCGCGAAAGTGGGAGCCATATTTTACTTGCCGCACCCTAGCCCCTCAACTCCCTTCTCAACAGAAGTGGCACCAACGGCGGCAACTAAAACTCCAGTCACTGTTACGACCAACCGAAGTGCTGCAGCCCTAGAGCCTAGCCGCAGAGAAATATGTGGAATAGATCTGAGGAAAAGAACCAAAAGGGATTTGCAAAAGAGATCTGGACGGTGAACCAAAAGAGATCTGATGTCAATAATCCAACGAAAACCATACGAAAACCAGTGAAAACCAAAGCAGCAGGGCTGTGGCTCTAGAGCCCAGCCGCAGAGAAAAGGGGATCGGCCACGTGCACGAGATATAGAGTTGCTTGACCACGTCCTGCAGACGGCAGAGGGGCAGCACTGTCTCAATGAATTCAATGTTCAGTTCGTATTCAGAAACTCAAACGGCGGAGAGGGGCGATCTGGAGCCGCAGAAGAGGGGCGATCTGGGGCGAACTGGAGCCGCAGAAGAGCGATCTGGGCGAACTGGAGCCGCAGAAGAGCGATCTGGAGCCGCAGAAGAGGGGCGATCTGGGTGCACGAGCATACCCACTTTACAAGTCAGTTGGGAAGAACTAACCCCAAAACATTCATAAGTTTGTAACGTGAAAAAAGTTAGATAACAGAACTTGAGTAACGAAAATATTTCCATCAACCAACTTCCCATTAATTAAAATATATATATATATATATATATTTACACATATAATAATTATTTATATATATCATTATTTAGATATATATATATATAATTTACACATATTATTTTGTATTATATATATATATTATAATTACACATTATTCAAAACTTAATTATTATTTTGCTCTACCAATTTGAAAACTATAACTTATAACATATATTTATGTTGTTTATCACTTCTATCACTTCAAACCATTATAATCTTAAAACTATCACTTCAATTTTGAAAATATGATAAAGAATAAATTTTAAATTTTACAAAATATGATTTTAAAAATTTTTGTGCCTATCAAATTGCAAAAACAAAAACATATTTAAATCAATCAATTAAATAGGTTGTGGACCTTTTTGTAATCTTCGTTGAAAACGAGAAAATATATATATTCGTTTCAAAAAAGCATTATTGAATACCATAAAGATACTCGTAATCATTTCATTTAATAATATTCTAAGTTCAAAAAAAATTAAATATTCCTAGTCATTAGATCTAAAAGGTGTATGCACATTTTTATAGTCTTCCGGTAATAAATAGGAAATTACATGGAGTTCAAATAGTTCGCTGGATGGTAAACATGTTTATATAAATAAAATTATTTAAAATATAAAAAAATTAAATTAATTAAAAAATAGTATATTTACAGATTGAATTTTAATTAAGTTTTAAAAAGAATTAACGTTAAATAATTTTAAAGTAATAAATATTGTTAGATTTAAGATTTTTGTGATTTGTAATGTAGAAGTTAGTTTTTTGAATTAATCACATCGTTAGGATTGGGTCGACGTTTCAAACCAACTAATGTGGTTCATCCTCAGAGCAAAGTGAGAAATCAATTAAATATTGTGAAATGAGTATATGGGTTTAAATTGTTATTTGGTTTCAAATTATGATTTAAAATTATTTTTAATAGTTAAAATTTCGTTAAGGATAATAGTTTGAGTGGTAGTTAGCGAGTTTAATATTCTTTTTATTTGGGTTCTATTCTCCAAAGACGCTCTAGTATATGTGGCAAAAAATTGAACAAGTTGAAAATTGTGACGAGTGATTCTTATAAGTCCAAAGGAGTAGGATTATTTGAATATCTTGATATTGAGGTGAATAGTGGCATTCGTTGTTATTTGATCATATGTCTTGCCCAAAACAATCCTATGAAGTCACTGATTCACCAATTACCATGAAAAAAAGAAGAAGTTAAAATTTCATTTTTTTTAAAGTAATGAAATATGTTAATGTCCAAAAATTTAGAGGTATGTGGTAGGATTGGAAGTCATCCCCTTTATGGATAACTACATGTTATTTTGGATGGCCAAGTGTCACAACCCTAGGGGCTCTGCACCATTATGAGGCACTTTGGTGGGCGCACCACGATGTGTCAAGCGTGTAGCACCGACTTGTTTTGTAACTCCTTAGTGTAGTGCAGGGTTACTCCACCCGAATTATGGCTTACAATAATCTTAATTGTATAGTCTCTATATTATCATTTACTTAGCAGAAAATCATAACCCTTCAATATGGTGCAAGTAATTCTTATTTTCACTCTACTTGAGTTAACCTCCATTCATAAATCATTCATGAGCAATACGTAAAGATATCACATCATCATCAGTACAATTACACATGCACAAATTTATATGAAATGGCCCTCCAACCTTCCGCTTTTATAGAGAATCACAAGTTACATCAAAACACAAGATAATGGCTTTGTCTCACAAAGTACAATGCCAAAACCCACAAGCAAATACAAAGAGAAACATGTTCACCCAATTTTGCACTATGTGAATCACCCTTGACCCGACTTGGCTTGACTTCGATTTGTTTGTCTCTTTTGCTTGGGGTATACCCTACCACAAACCCACCCAAGCTACCTTTCTACTCCTCGGCTTTGATTCCACTCTCACACTTTGTTGTCCTGTAATTTGAACTCCTTTTTATGACCCAAGCTCGTCTTACCTCTTGCGACTTCATTCTTCATTGGTTTCCTTCCTCCTCATGCACTTTCCTTTACTTATACGGCACTCGGTGATAACATGACTTCCCTTCAAGACCCTAAACTTCGATTAGGGTTAGCTCGTCACTTATATAATGTCACTTCAATCAAGTAGCAAGACACTTTGTTGTGGAGAAAACAATTGAACTGCATCTTTAAAAGAAGCAGGATGATGTAAACCTAAGATTTGGTGGCATACATGTAAGCCCGATAGTTTAACTATTATTGCATGAGCAGACCTACCCTACAAGTCAACTAAAAAAACTAACCCTAAAGCATTCATAAGCTTGCAATGTAAAAAAAATCAAGTAACGGAACCTAAATAACCGAAATATTTCCATCAACCAACTTCCCATTAATTAAAAAATATATATTTATAATATATATATATATATTAATATATATTATATATATATTTCTATTCCAAGAATTAAATATATTCTGTGTAACTAATTTGGAAAATATAACTTATAACCTATATTATTATAATTATTTATGTATTTATCACTTCTATCACTTCAAACCTTATAATCTTAAAACTATCAACTCAATTTGAAAAACATTGATAAAAGAATAAATTTTAAATTTTAAAAATATGATTTAGAAAAATTCTTTGTGCCTATCAATTGCAAAAAACAAAAACATATTTAAAATCAATCAGTTAAATAGTATGTGGACCTTTTTGTAATCTTCGTTAAAAACGAGAATATATATATTATTGAATGTATGACAAAGACCATAAAGATACTCGTAATCATTACATTTAATAATATTCTAAGTTCAAAAACAAATATTTCTAATCATTAGATCTAAAAGGTATATGCACATTTTTATAATCTTCCGTGGCAATAAATAGGAAATTACATAATTGGAGTTCAAATAGTTCGCTGGATGGTAAACATGTTTATATAAATAATAAATTTAAAATATATAAAAATAAGTAAATTTAAGAAATTAAATTATAATTAAGTTTTATAAAGGATTATGTCTAAATCATTTTAATATTATCTTGATTTTTTTAAAGTGTAATATTGTGAAAAATGAGTTGTTTTTAAAAATTGTTATTTGGTTTAATTATGATTTAAATTATTTTTAATAGTTAAATTTTATTAAGGATAATAGTTTGAGTGGTAGTTAGTGAGTTTAATATTTTTTTTATTTGGGTTTTATTTTCCAAAAACAATTTAGTATATGTGGCGAAAAATTGAACAAGTTGAAAATCGTGACAAGTAATTCTTATAAGCCCAAAGGGACAAGATTATTTGAATATCTTGATATTGAGGTGAATAGTAGCATTCGTTTTGATTTGATCCTATGTCTTGCCCAAAACAATCCTACGAAGTTACCAATTCACCAATTACCATGAAAAAAAATTCATTTTTTTTTTAAGTAAGGAAATATGATAGTGGCCAAAAATTTAGAGGTATATGGTAGGATTGGAAGTCATCCCCTTTATGGATAACTACATGTTATTTTGGATGGCCAAGTGTCACAACCCTAGGAGCTCTGCACAATTATGAGGCACTTTGATGGGTGCACCGCGATGCGTCAAGCGTGCAACACCGACTTGTTTTGCAACTCCTTAGTGTAGTGCTGGGTTAGTCCACGCGGATTATGCCTCGCAATAATCTTAGTTGTATAGTCTCTATATTATCACTTACTTAGCAGAAGATCATAACCCTTCAATATGGTACAAGTAATTCTTATTTTCACTCTACTTTAGTTAACCTCCATTCATAAATCATTCATGAGCAATATGTAAAGATATCACATCATCATCAATACAATTACACATGCACAAATTTATATGAAATGGCCCTCCAACCTTCTTCTTTTATAGAGAATCACAAATTACATCAAAACATGAGATAACAGCTTTGTCTCACAAAGTACAATGTCAAAACCCACAAGCAAATACAAAAAGAAACATATTCACCCAATTTTTCCCTATGTGAATCACCCTTGACCTGACTCAGATCAACTTTGGTTTGTTTGTCTATTTTGCTTGGGGTCTGCCCTACCACAGACCCACCCAAGCTACCTTTCTACTCCTCAGCTTTGATCCCACTCTCACACTTTGTCCTCTTGTAATTTGAACTCCTTTTTATGACCAATCTCGTCTTACCTCTTGCAAGTTCGTTTTTCATTGGTTTCCTTCCTCCTCATGCACTTTCCTTTACTTATATGGCACTTAGTTATAACATGACTTCCCTTCAGGACCCTAAACTTTGATTAGGGTCAGCTCATCACTTATATAATGTCACTCCACTTTGTGGTGTGACTCCACTCCTCGTCCCTATCATTTTGGTTTAGGTCAATTTGTAGCTCCACAATGTGACTTCATTTTGAGCTGATCTCCCATCGTTCCACCTATCCTTCACTTTTTATGCCCACAACTCAGCCACCATAATTGTTCACCCGTCACTCGGACCCACAACACCCCAAGCCAACATGTGTGCTTGGTTAAATGAAACTCGGTCAACTTGTCTCGGGTTGCATGTATTGGTCATGTTGCACCCTTGTGGCTCTCGTGCCACTAAGCTCATATGCGAAGAAATCCCAACTTTGGTTTTTTTACATGGCATGTTGGTGCGCTCTTTCCCAACCTTCTCTTTTGTTGCATTGCTTGCGATGTCTTTGTTGTAAATCTTGTGATCGACTTGTCACCCATGATGTGGGCCTCGGTTAAAGGTGTGCCCAAATATAGGTACTAACATCCTCCCCCACTCAAAATTATTGTTTTCCTAGCAATAGTCTAGTCATAACCCTCTAATCATATTCCACTCGATATCGACATTATGATGTATAACTTCTATAGATGATGTCTCTAACTAGATATTTGGAAATCACCTCTACATATCACCATGTGTCGAATCCCCTCATATCACTCAGCTAATCAAGTAGCTAATATAATCATCGCACCAAGCTCCATAAGAACCCATGACTCATAGGTCAATATCCTTGACTTCAGATCATCCAAGCTCATTAATCTCCCTACTATAGAGGTACCACCCTAGGCACCCCCATGATCGTAGCTCACCATCCAACTGCAACACTGAGCCCTCTACTCATGGATTAATGTGATGAAAAGAAGTGGCAGTCATCATGACCCCCACTTGCAACCCTCATCTTCTTGCCTTGAAGCATCCCTCCAAAATTCCTTGTCACATATATCAACAAATGGGGATAGGATCCAATCTTTCCCTCTACCTCCTCAATAAATCTCTCTAGCTCAAGGTCTCATGCCCATCCTTTAGGGCTTAATATCAATGTATCATCTCTCTCCTTGGCCTCAAGATACCAAGGCACACTTCCTTGATCATAGCTTAAAATCGTTGATGACATCACAGTTTCCCCTTTCTGCCCCAAACTACTTATTCTCCTCTCCAACTTCTCTATCATGTTTGTAAGAGCAAAAACAATATCCACATGTTGTGAGAGAATAGACTATGCCTTAGTGTTGCTCATATCTCCACATGTAGCTCCACAAAAATAGTGTTCACCCTCGAATATGGTAGCCATCTTAACTACTACAATCAAGTCTCTGCTCTGATATTGAGAAGTCCACACTACTTGCACCATCCTTATTTTCACTACATCTTATTGCTCTAAATAAACCACCTTTTGCTTGATGGGGCAATTCCTTGCCAATTGATCTTCTCCAATATAGATCCAACACGGCATGGGCCTCTTCTCCTTGGATGTACCTACTTCTTTGCTTCTTTGGAAGCCTTCCTCTTTTCTTGGTCCTTCTTCTTCCTGCTTTTATCACTCTGCACTTCCTCCTTGTCCTTTCAATCTATTTGGTAGTCTAGGAGCTTCTTTATTGTAATGATGGCTTCTGCAAGAGTTTGGACACCCTGCTTCATGAATTCCTTCTTTGCTCGTGGCTAGATATTTGTGATGATAAGTTATACATCCAGTCTTTATCATGCATGTCTCTAATTTACAACATAAGACCTGAGAATTCCTTAATGTAGGCTTATATCTTCCTAATATGCTTCAACTCCTTCATATGATCCCTTGCCACCCATTCTTGATTCCCTAGTCCAAATTGTCCATACAAAGTTACTTTCAGCTTTGTCTAAGTCAATATATTATCTGTGATGCAACCAACTATTAAACCTTCAACTTAGGTCCTCCACTAAATGTTTGTTGTTCCTACGAGATACATGGTTTGTTCATCGACCTTCATATCTTCAGAACACCGTTTCATTCATTCAAGCATTTGCTTCAAATCACAATAGAAATTCCCAAGTAGTTTAGCACTTCTAGTTTCATCGTACATATTTGGTTCTTTCAACTCCATCCTCATAGATGAATTGGTCAAACTCTACAATATGGCCTACTTCAATACTTCTATAGTGTAAGATTAGTATTTTGTGAATGATATAAGAGACATCACCTAATATTCCAAGTATTCATCTGATCCTCATGATCCTGGGCCTATCTTACTACATAATCAATAGAATAGGAACATGCTTCAATAACTCCCTTCATATCATGGATCTCTACTCGAATCTCTTCAAATTCTTTTCCATGGTCTTCTATAGTGTCTACCATCCTTTCCAAGCTTATTTCAACATCTTGGACTCTATATGTCAATTCCACCTCTTCTTGGCCCACTGGGTTAGGCCTAGTGTTCACCATTCTAACATGCTTCTTTCAGACTTCATATGTGACCTTGAGAAGGCTCACTTCAATTTCCTCGAATGTAACCTATACCAAGAACCAACTTGCAAAAAAAATAATTTAAAAATAAATAAATTCCCACCTAACAATCGATTATTGAAGCCCCTTCCCCAATAACCTACAAGACAAAAATGCGACTGTATCTACAATATTCTTCCATATGTGCTTTTTCTTTTGAGGTAACTGCAAACCTACTTCACACCTATTTAGATCCTTGCATGGACCTCTAGTTATGCTTCTTTTGATACCACCTTTGTGCGATAAAGAAATTCGCCTATGCTTGGTGTCAGTTTTGATACCACCTGTCATGACCCTTGGGGCTCCACACAGTTACAAGGCAGTTGATGGGTGCATCGTGATCCTTGTGGATCCCTCAAGCATATGGCATCGATGTGTTTGCAACTACTTAATGTAGTGCAGAGTTAATCCACCTATACTACGCCTCACAATAAGCTTACTTATATAATCTCTATATTATCAAATACTTAGCATAATATCATAATCCTTTAATATAGATGAAGTAATTATTATTGTCACTCTACTTCAGTTAGCTTCCATTCATTAATCATTCATGAGAAATAGGTAAAGACATCACAACATCATTAATACAATTACACATGCACAATTTTATATGAAACGACCCTTAGACCTTCTACTTTCATAGAGAAACACAAGATACATCAAACCCTAAGACAATGGTTTTATTACACATAGTATAATGCCAAAACCGACAAGAAAATACAAAGAGAAACTTACTTGCATGATTCCACCCTATGTGGGTTACCTTGCACCTAACTCGACTTGACCTTGGTTTGGTCCTCTCTTTTGCTTGGGGTCTGCCCTGCCACAGACCTAGCTCGAGCTACCTTTCTCATCCTCAACTTCAATCCTACTCTCACACTTCATCCTCTTATTATTTGAATTCCTTCTTATGACCCAATCTCGTCTTACTTCTTAAAAGTTGGTTATTTATCGGTTTCCTTCCTCCTCGTGCACTTTCCTTTACTTATATGGCACTTGGTTATAATATGACTTCCCTCCATGGCCCTACACTTCGGTTAGGGTCAACTTATCACTTATGTAATGAAACAATGCTTTGTTATGTGAATCCTCTCCTTGGCCCTACCGTTTTGATTTGGGTCATCTTGTTGCTCCACAACATGACTTTTGGTTGGGCCAACCTCTTGTCATTCCACCCACCCTTCACTTTTCCCATCCACATCTTAGCCACCATACCTACTAGCTTGCCCACTACTTGACCACCATACATGTTCACCCATTGCTCGAACACACATCACCCTGGGACGACATGTGCACTAGGTTAAATGACACTCAGTCAACTTGTCTCGAGGTCACATGTCTTGGTCGTGCCACACCGTTGTGGCACTCATGACACCAAGCCCATATGTGAAGAAATCCCAGCTTTAGTTTTTCAACTCCCATTTTGGCATGCTCTTGCTTAACCTTCTCTTTCTATGCATTTCTTATGATATATTTGTCACAAATCTTGTAATGGGGATGTCTCCCATTGTGCACACCTCAATTAAAGGCACATCCAATGTTGAGTCCCAACAACAAGTTTTGTTTACACACAATATTTTTTTTTGCACTTTGGGGCATTGACATTGTATCAATAAAGACTGAGACAATAGTTTGAAGTGTTTGTAGCCTTTCCATGATTTGGGAGAAAAAATAAAAAACAAATTATTTGAGGGATATAATGAATATTTTTTATCCCAAAGAGTTGTAACTTTTTTTACATTTTTTTTCATTTTTGAAATTTAAAATTCAGCGTTTTATTTCACATTCATAGCACAAAATATACAAAATTCACAAAATCTGGAATGGTTTGTCACAGGGGAAACATGCCCTTCTGATAATCCAACAAAAGATTACCACATGGGAATTCAAGTTGTTCGAAGAGTCTTAAAAATCATAATTGACACTAACAATAATAAAACTTGGTAATGTTTATGATTTAAGAAAAATATTGTAACTTTTAGGACCACCACCTAAAGCTGGTTTAAGCCCATTACCTTGGATAGCAATATTAAAAACACATATTAAATCTATACAAGATAAAACCAAAAAATTGTTGAAGAACAATTGTACTCCGGGGGGTCTACAAATTACTACCCCCTTGCATTGACCAAGCATTTAAGAGCTTGAAGTACTAGTTAAACTAGACAAAGGTAGGAGTAGATCCTCTGGAATTAGGATTGGATTTTCCTAGGATATCTTCAAGCCCCTCAAACCTTTGTGATCATTTGCATGTTCAACCCCCTTTGTTTCCTGTTAAACTGAGATTTGGATACTAAAGAGCCCACTTGACAAAGGCCTTAAGTTCAACCTAAAAAATTTAGAGATGTTGTCAAAGCTCCACAATCCTAGACCACTTTGGAGTTATGGGTTGTGCTACTATAACTTTCATATTCTAGTACATTTACATTAATTTGAAGTATCGCATACCCATGGTCCTAGAATTTCCCAGTTTTTCACCTAAACTTGAGCCTTTGTTAGCATAAGAGACTTATTAGTGCCCTCTCATAGCCGTTGAACCTAAATATCAACCTCAATTATGGCAGCCTTGCCCTTTGTTGGGCATCGGTACTAGAATTGGCTATGTGCTTGCACCATATCGTGTCTCGCATGGGTCACATAATCTTGCCCAAATTTTGAGGTTCAAGTTGTGCCCCAAGAACCAGACATTGACTTTTTCCCTTTGTTATTCCTTCTATGAGTATGTACCATTACAAAATACCCAAGCAAGAAAACAATTCAATTTCTTGTCCACCCCCATTGTCAGGCTCCCTCTACCTAAGTCTCATCCCCTAGAACAATTGAAACTAAGGTGAGGAGTCAAAAAACAAAACAAAAAAAATCATAAAAATAGAGATTTTAGCAGAGCATTCATCAAACAAAACTATAGAGCCAAGCCTTGAAGTAGGTTATCTTCCCTCGAAGCCCTAAACCTGAAGACTACATCCATCTACACAAATGATAGCATATTCATGGAAAATGTCTTTTTGTGGAGCCAAAACTATGATGATAACTAATATAGGGTAGTTCCCCATGTGACTTCCCACTATGCCAACTAGGTTAGCTTTCTCCCGCGCACAGGCCTCTAATGGCCATCATTCACATGCTCACATCCAACTATGAGGACATACTACAATGGTAGCAAAGGTGGCAATTGAGGGAGACCATGTTGATTAAACCTTTCAACCATTTTATGACTCTCAACCTCCTCTTCCACACTTGCCACATGTTCGGCCTCAGTTGCCACCTTCCCTCCTTCGCATGTGCCTTGCAGCTCCCTGGGCTTGACACCCCATCTAAGACCAAAGATTTGTAACTTATAAATATATGTCATGTTTTTTTTTCAAAATAGACTTCATATTTATAGTAAAAACAAAATTTTTAAAGTAATAGTAACAAAAAGTGAAAGTAAAGAAAAAAATAGAGGAAAACTTGGATAATTAAAGATAGATTACATTTATAAATTTAAATAAATATAAAGTTTTCTTTAATAAAAGTTAACAAACTTGTTAATTGTATTGATAAAACAAGCGTAGATCCATCTTAATTATGAATCTACCAAGCATCGAGAGGGATAAAATCTTTTTTCACTCTAAAAGAAGTGTGTGCCTAAGGAGATTTAATTCCTCTGGCTTTGGTAGATCGAGTAAGATGATCTAGGTTGGTTTTACTTATTAATAATTGCTAATTATAATTATTTTTTTTTATTTTTTTTTTTTTTTTACGTGATTATATTTATTTTATTATATTTTTTATCTTTAATGTATTTATTATTTTTGTTTATGTAATTTGACCAAGTCAAAATGTTTAAATCGCATAACATAACATAACCTTACAACATCTCATCCATACAACATCTCTTCCATAGTGGGTTTGAGAATGCCTCTCGATGCAATGATAAATATTATAAAAAACATTCTCATTTGCAATATGGATCACAAAAGTCTAAGATCTAATATTATAAATGAGAGCAATTATATATTTAAGGATAAATTTCATTTACAAAATTGAGTAAATAAAAAGACTTCTTTAATAAACACCAATAAATTTATTAACTATATTGATAAAATGATTGTGTCGAGAAGCCCTCTCTAGCCAATGTGTTAGAGATGATGTAATGTAATGTCCTCTTAAACATTTTGACTCAATCAAATTACATAAATATTAAATAATAAAATAATTAAAAACATAATAAACTAAACTATAATTTATTTATAATACAATTATCAATAAAAATTTTTGGCTTGGTCAAATAATTAAAAAAAAAAACTCAAATCAAATAATTAAAATAATACTGATAATATTATATTTATATTTATAATTGACTATTTATAATGAATATAGCAAGTCTAGATCCATCTTAACTCCAGACCTATCAAGGGCCGAGATAGATCAAATCTTTTCAGTTGCAAACCTCTTTTAGATTGAAAAGATATTTGATCCCTTTTGGTGCGTGGTTCTCGAGTTAAGATGGATCTAGGCTACCAAATAATATAAATGAAAGGTGACAACCACTATTTATATTAAAAGGAGGTTAAAACTCTCATTTAAAATTTAAAATAACATGTAACAATGTTATAATTCTTCTTATCATTATATATTAATATATAGCAATCAATTTGTTTTTTTACTTTGCTTTAGTTTGTGTCTGAATAAATATTTTGTATAACATTCCAAAGTTTTACATTATTACATTAAATTTTTCATTTTTTTTATTATTTTCAAATTCATTTATGTGTTTTATAATTGATTGGTTAATTTGAGGTCTTATTTCAGTGACACTTTTTCAATTTTATTTGTTTGGTCAGTCCTTGTGTTTTTCCCTATTCTCATCTCAATTGTGATCACTTTCTTCGATTTTTCTATTTCTATTTTATTGCCTTTTAATTTTTATTCTTTCTTCTTCTTTTTTTTGCATTTTCTAGTGTTTTTTCTATTTCAAACTCAACTATCATCATTTTTTTTTCTATTTTATGTTTATTACCTTCTAAATTTGACACGCGCACACACACAATAATAATAATAATCCAATTTTAAGGTCACGGCCAAGCCAAACACCAAATTGGTGTATGAGACCCCCTTGCTTATGGGACAATGGACTCACCTCTGCACAACGATTTGACTATGAAATTCTACAAAATCATAGATACTCTACCCCCCTCTAGATTCCAACATGTGACCACTTACGAGAAGACACATGTTTTTTAAGGGCCATGGTTAAGAACATGTATCTTCTCAAAAGAGGTCACAGGATCAAATCCATAGGAATGTAGAGTATGTATGTCTTAGTAGACTTTAGCAATTAAATCGTTGCGTGGAGGTGGGTCCCTGGTCCCACAAATAAGGGGACCTTTTGGTATTGACCTTAAAATTGAATTATTATTGTTGTTGTTTTGGTTGTCTTTCCTAAGTCTTTTCTTATTTCCAACTAAGTTATGGTTGCTTTTTTCCTTTTTCTATTTGAGTTTTTAATTTTGACCTCTCTCTTCTTTTTTATTATTTATCTTCTCATCTTTTTTCTTAATTTCCAATTGAGTCCATGTCATTGTTTTTTCAATTTTATTGTCGTTTAATTTTGGTGCACACACATACACACAATAATAATAATAATAATATAACAATCTAATTTTAAGGTCACTACCAAGCTAGAAACCAAATTAGAGTATGAGACCCCCTTGTTTGTGGGACGAGGGACCCACCTCCATGCAACAATTTGACTACTAAAGTCTACAAAGGTATATGTACTCTACCCCCCTCTAGATTTGAATCTATGACCTCTTATAAGAAGACACATGATATTAACCATTAGTGTTACTTACCTTGGAATTTCAAATCCTTGGAGGCGGTTGGCAAGCACGATAGCTAGTTAAGAGGGACAAGCTTCATTGGAAATCAACCATGAAGCGTCATTGTGTACCTATTTGTTTGTCTATGAAGCATTGTCGTGTGAAGTCCACAACTTTCTTTATATTATAGTATAGATTTTAGTGTGGGTCAAAGGGTTCAAGTTCTGTAGTCAAGTAGTAACACTTCGCTGATCGATTTGCTATAGAAATACCCTTGGGTGGATGAGTGGCCATAATGGTTAAGAGCATGTGTCTTCTCGTAAGAAGTCATATGTTCAAATCTAGAGGGTGGTAAACTATGTATGCCTTCATAGACTTTAGCAATCAAATCGTTATGCAAGGTGGTTCCCTTGTCCCACCGACAAGGGGGTCTAATACACCAATTTGTTTTTGGCTTAGCTATGAACTTAAAATTGAATTATTATTATTGTTGTCTTTTCCTATTTTTTCTTATTTCCAACTAAGTATGGCTACCTTTTTCTTCTTCTTCTTTTTTTTCTATTTTAGTTTAATCCCTTTAAATTTTGACCTCTCTCTTTTTGCCTTCTCCTTTGTTTTTTCCTATTTCTTATTAACTAGTAGTATCACTTAGCCTATAATTGCAAATCCTTAGAGGAAATTGGCAAGCATGATAGCTAATTAGGAAGGAAAAGCTTCATTGGAAACCAACCGCGAAGTGTTATTGTGTACCTATTCGTTTGCCTATGAAAATTTGAAATGTAACATTCATAACTTCTTTATATTATAATAGTCATTTTAGTGAGGGTGAAGGGTTCAAGTTATAAAGCCAAGTAATAATACACCACTAGTCAATTCACTATAGGAATACCTTTGGGTTCCTGAGTGGCCCGAATGGTTAAGAGCATGTGTTTTCTCTTAAGATGCCACAGGTTCAAATCGAAAAGGGGGTAGGGTATGTATGCCTTTGTAGACTTTAGCAACCAAATCATTATGTGAAAGAGGGTCCCTTGTCCCACAAATAAGGGGATCTCACACAAAAATTTGTTGTGTGGCTTAGTTATGACCTTAAAATTCAATTATTATTATTATTATTGTCTTTTCCTATGTTTTTTCTTATTTACAACAAAGTTATGGTTCCTTTTTCCATTTTTTTATTTCGTTTTATTCTCTTTTAAGTTTGACCTCTCTCTCTTCTTCTTCTTTTGCCTTTTCCTCTGTTTTTTTTTCTTTCCATTTTCAACTTAGTCCCATCACTTTCCTCTGTTTTCTATTCTAGTGTTGTTATTGTCTTTTAATTTTGGCTTCTTTTCTAATGTCGTTGTCTATCTCTATTCTTATTTTTCTCATAAGACTTAATTCTCTCCACTCATAAAATAATGCAAAAATTAAATTTCAATACATTATAAAAAAATAAAAATACATAAAATTTACATATATCTTACATTAACAAAAATAATAATAATAATATAATTAATACAAAATATACCAAAATTTTACAAGGCATAAATATATTAAATTATCATACAAACCTTTTTATATTTAAAAAATTCTATTAACAAATATTATTATCATAAAATATATACAAATAACTTTTCTAAGGTTTTTTTTTTCCAAGGTAAATTTTGCACATTGGGTACCACCCAAGGAAGAAAAACAACCTCCCTCTCAATCTGAAGGAAACAGAGAGATTGTTGGTACTAGGCCAACCCTCAATATAGACTCATCTAAGAGTGCAACAAAGTTACTTTGTTCTAGAGTGTCAACATGTCAACTTACGAGAGTTGAACATGGGTGGGAAGGATAACAACTATTTCACCCAACCACCCAAGCTAAACTCAATTGACATACATACAAAATAACTTAATATTCAATGTATATGTTATGATTAAGTTAACAATTTTTTTTTGTTTTAATATTGATAATTTTTTAAAATATTTATGATATTTATTTTAATAATATAGTTTTTTCCTTTAATAACACACTTTTTAACAGCAAAATTATAATGTATAATGGCAATCCTTAATAAATTTTTGATTACTTTTCTTTTCTTAGTATAATAAACGCGTAATCTAACTAATAGATGAATTGACATTTTTTTATAGCATTTTTTCAGGTTAATTTTAACCAAAATCTGATAGAGATTTTTAAAAACTTGAGTTTAAGTTGTTTAATTTGTACAATTTGATTGTCCCACGGGTTTTTCAAGGTATGAGTCCATTTATGCATCCAAAATTGTACTTTAAACAATAATAAATCACAATTTTGTTTGAAAGTATCATTGGATTCTGGAGAAAAATATCATTTCTTCTATAAGTTAGACTGCACCTATAATAAATGCATTTTATACAATGTTCATTATCTCACTTCTACACACCTTTTTCCTTTCAATTCAAAGTTCTATTAAAAAACCACTTACCATATATTCAATATAGTTAGATTCCACACTTATAATAATATTATAATTTAAAGTTGATTTCCTTTTAACAATATGAATATGAACTTGCTCATATTTGTGTGATACAAAATCAATTCCAACTACTACTACTACTATAACATCTAAATACACTACATACCCCCAAACATAACATGAATTAGATCAAATTTAAATCAATAATATCACAAGGAGTGCTTTACCCTTGATTGGGGTGGTTCCATGGAAAAATGTATGTGGGTCAGAGGCTTGGCCCTCCATCATCACCTTGCTTCACCGAGGGAGGAGGTAGGTCAAACCTGCCCTCCATCCAGCACTCAACATTAATCACAATTAATCATGGTAATCCTTTCAATTAATTCACGTCCCAAGGCGCCTAAGGGAAATCTCGATATGGTTACCCCCACACATAATATGCTCCAACAAGTTTTATTTGATCTTATGATCGAAAATTAAGGGGGGCAACTTTCCGTCCTTCTCATCCAACTCCCATTGTTAACTATTGTTTTAATTCTTACAAGAGGAGTAGGTCCAAGTCCTCCTAATCTAGTCCCCTTGGGTTCGAATCTACTACACTCTCGCTCACTGAGGGACTTACTCATTCTATTGTAGTTATTGGGAACATCTAGTTGGCTCATGAAATTCACCTTGGCAATGAAATTGAAGGCTCACTCTCATCATTAACAAGATATCAACTCCAATGTAGGCCCAACAACTACCCCACTTCATCACAGGTTCTCTCCTTCTCAGTCACACTTAGGTTCATTCTGAAACATATTGATATGGTAATTGGTTTATTGGGTATCAACTTATTTATGGACTTGTCTTTGAGCTCAAACACTTTAGTTTTCTTCAATTTTTGTGCCACCCTGCTCTAGTTATTTGTGGTTTCTAGTCGAATTCTACTGTGGGGGAACTTTGTCGTTGTGTCTAGTTGTCCTTGGGTCTCTTGTAGAGTTGAGTTCTCACATGTTGGGTTGCTACACTTCACCTTACATGCATTGGTCAGTATCTTAACCTCCTACTACAACCAAGTATTCTCACACAACAATGACATTGTTAACCTCTTAGTAGTGCCTCACTCTAGCCATTACCATTATTACACTTCCCCTTATCTTGTTTACACTTGTTCCTTCATGGTCCTCGATGAAATCATCCTCTTGTTTTCTCTTGCCATGCCTCACCAACAAATGCGTTGCAAATGTGGCTTTTCTAGTAGGGGGTAGCTCCTATGACCATTCTCAGGCACAATCTATAGTGCATTTCTATAATGAGGCTACACCTAAGCATATACAACACATAATTAATTAGGAAACATTGGAATTTATGCATTAGTAAGAAGCTCACATAGATGATGACATCCTCTCACAAGCTACAGAACGGATATTAGATGCCAACCACACTTGTGCATGACAAAATCAATATTTGTGCATAGTAGAACTCTACTAGAACATCAAAACTCACATTGGTGAGGATCTCAAAGACAAAGAAGACAACAAGAATAAAATATCCCTTCATCTGAACATCATCTAGGTTGAAAATAGACAAATGTCATTGAAACACAAAGATATGGCTATGAGGCATGCTAAAATTGAAGCTCTACTTCACAAGGGGAAGGGTACAGCCTCCTCGAGCACCCTTAATGCTCCTATAGATGTATCAACTTCAACCTAAACATCACTATTGTTTCTTTCACAGTGAACAATGACATCTCACTATGGTTTTCGCTCCTGCAACTATTACTAATCACAAACAGAGTACCTGCCATTTTGGTCTTGTTAGCACTGCATATCTTTTTGCTATAGTTGTATTTCATGAAGAAACATTCTTAAGATTTAGTTTTTGCAATTTATATGTATGTTTTTGGACAAAGAAATTATTATTTTGTCATTGGTTTGGTTTCTCTAAAGGGAAACTGTGACGAAAAATGGTTTGATCTATGCTTTCCCTAGCTAATAAATAGAAATTTAGCTTTAAAAAAACGAACAAACATTACAAATATTGCTTTAACAACAATGAGAAAGATTTGAACTTTATAAAAAATACTTTGAAATATTTTACTAAATAAAATATTTTGTCATTCATAT
>APFE030765986.1:38325-51237 GCA_000404065.3 Pinus taeda
AAGGACTTGGGCCTCCTTCATTATTTCCTAGGATTGGAAATTTGGCAGTGCAGTGATGGACTATTTGTTTCTCATGGTAAGTATGCCCGGGAGATACTGGAGAAGTTCAACATGCATGGCTGCAAGCCTGTTGATACTCCTCTTCCTGGAGATTGGAGGAAGGAGGATGCTACTTCAGCGGAGGTAGTGGTGTTATAGCTCCAAATCTCACTCTTGAGGTTTGTGAAGCTGCACTCATGGCCTAGGGCAACCCCTCCTTCCAGACCTGGTCCCAAATTTAAAAAAGCAGTGTTTTTTCCCTATACGCGACATTGCCCTGAGCTAAACGTGTGTATACATAGGTCTGTGTATACCCAACCTGCATATATGTATAAAAACACTTAAAAAATAAAAATCTCCTTAATTTCGGGCGGAGATCACGGGTTTTACCTGTTGATCACCTGTTAGTGCTCGTGGCCCAACTGTTCCCAACGAATTCCCAACTAAAAAACTACTTTGGGAGAAGTATAAAAAGGCTTCTATGGGAAGGCCAAAAGGAGGAGAGAAGAGAGATAAAGATTGCTATGTTGAGATTTCCCTGACCAGGTCTGAAGATCCTTATGCCTCCAGCACTTCCCCCATCCTACAAGAAATCTTTGTTTCCTTGTGTGTGTTGATGATTTCATACTACTTGAGAGATCATGGAGTAAGTCATGGAAGGAGTTTGTTAAAGGCTTGAGACTGGACAAATCCGGGAGACAGTTCTGCTTGGAGCCTACGAAATAACGACTCAGGTGAAATTGTTCCTTTTCTGTACTTTCTTTGTCTATAATAAAAGAAACACATGTCTTTGTTCCTGATATAGATCTTCTTCATGTTATGGTATTCATGTTATGATTCATATGTGATAGGTTGTTTAATTGCATAACTAACTACCCTTCCTTATAATATGAAGATGGTTTCTTTATGAAGTTTAGTCCATATACTGCTGCACTTTCTTGGATTGTTGGTTTTGCAGGTCAAAGGAGCAAAGGAACTCAAAGAAGGGTCTGGACCCTTGGAGGCTCTTCTCAAATGTAGGACCTCTAGTACGCCCCCTATCGTAGAGTTTGCTTATAGTAGCATTATGATTGCCTGGAATGTGTGTTTCTTTGCATAGATAATCTTCAGTCTGCTAGGGTATTCACCCAAGACCCTAGGGGAGTTTATCCCACAACAGAATTGGCGACTCCACTGGGAACAACACTATTGTTGTTCCTAGTTTGGGTGTATTCAAGCCAATCAGGGCTCAGCTATCTGTTTATCTTCTATTGATGTGTAGTCAGTGCCTGAATTGTGAGCTTTGATCAGTTTTTTTCCAGACTTTTTTTTGTTTTTCTTGGAAGCTTTTTTATACGCTAGTTTCTCTGTTTACAGAAGTGTATATACGCATATTTCCTTAAGGGAACCTACGTATACGCGAGTTTCCTTAAGCCTTGTCGCATATACACGCATTTGTGTGCAAACACAGTCGCGTATATCTTTAATTTTCAAGATTTTTGAAATATTTTTGCTTCTGGAAGATTGTATGTTGTCTCATTCAGTTTGGAACAATCACTATTCTGTCACAGTCTTTAGTTTTTACAGCAAGTGTCTTGTTTCGAATTCTCTTTGATTGTGAAAAGGTTGGTCTTGTTCATTTTCTTGCAACTGTCATTTATTTATTTTTGCTTAAGCACACAAGGTCTCTTGCAAGGAATCTTGGTTGCTTTGTGTATTCAGGGCAGAAAGATTGATTTCAATCTTTGTGTTGAGTTTTTTTTTAATGACTTTTTGGTTTGCATGTTTGAACTAGTTTTATGACCATCTTCTTTTCTTACTTTCTGAAAGTAGTTTGTTCACGCTTTCTTGAAAGTTGTCTTTTTCAATCTTTTGGTTTCCTTTGCCAAGCTCATCTTGTTGCTTGTTGATTGTTAAAAGAATTTCAAAGCACCTTTGTTTTGTTGAGTTCCCACTTGTTTTGTGTCGTAAGCTCGCAAAGTGCTTCATTGCCTATTTTTCGGTCATCAAGTTTCAGCCTTGTTAGAGCATGTTTGAAAAGTCATTTTTGAGTTGCTTTTGAAGGAAATTTCTTGAAACTTTGTTTTTCTTTCTTGAACTTTGTTTTGATTGAGTTTTCCTTTTTGTTGAGTGAAAGTGCCTTTTTGTTTGTCTTCATCTTGCTTTTAGTGCTTAGACGAAATAAGAAACAAAAACTTATATTCCATCTAAACATTTAAGTGGCAAATCTAAAATCAATAAAAAAACAACTTTCATCTTTTGATTTAAGAGTAGTTTTTGAATCTTGCATCGACATGTATTTTTTACATTAGGATTAGTTTGTGCATCTTTCTAGGCATTTATAGTTTTGTTAGATTTTGTGAGTGTGAAGTTTGAAAAGAAAAAAGTTGTACTTTTATTTGAAGTTCCTCTGAACCCTATAGAAATTTCTCTTCATCGAAAAACAAAAAACAAGTGCATGTGCATGCAGTTTGGTTTTATTAATTTCTTTTGCGTCATAACACCACCAGTTTCACTTTCGTTATCCCTTGACTCAAATAACAACCCATTAAAATCAAGCGCTAATTTAAAATATACTAGAACTTTATATTTGTCAGTTAGATACATCAACAAGTTTTAGGATATTTTAGGGCCTTGGATTAGGTGTGTGGAGAGTTAACTCTCCAAGGCCATTTTAAACTGTCAAACATAGGAGTTTGACTAGTGAGTGAAAATCCAATAGCGTTAGGAAGACCAGGAAAGCTCCGGATCTGGGAGTTAAGCATGAGGGTCTAAAAAGACAGGGAAGAGAGATACCCCCTCTCCTACTTGTCTGAACTTACCTCACGACTCTTCCGCCTAGCTTCTGATACGAGTTGGTAACCGTAGTTGCTACTCCTAGGGATCTACACAGGTGGCTACGGAGGGGAATCCGGTGGCACCTGAGGTTGACGTTGTATCACTCTCAACGGTACTACTGGAGGGCACCCTTGCGAAGCTTGGGGGCTTTCACCGACGCAGGTTGTTGTTAGGAGGTCAGCGTAACTTCCTCTGTTACCTTCGCTAATAGGACTAGGCCGTAATTATCCCAGACTATCTTCGGAAGACCCCTTACTTCACTTTCTCGTATTTTTGTGTCCGGTCCTAATCACCTGGAGCAGAAATACTTGGAAGTTGTTTGAATGGCTGATATCTTTAGGGACTTTATAGTGTGTGCTTTGTGCTCCTAGTTGGCCTAGCTTTCAATTTTTTGAGTCTTTAGTTAGATCTTAACAAAAAATTCAAAGTGGCTGACCGATTGCCTAGATAGTCTCAAAGACTTCGTGGTCTTTCACCACCGAGTTCAAAACCTTCACCTAGAAGGCGCAGAGGTAATACTGCCAGTGGGTTTTGTCCCACGGCAGCTAACGCATCGGGGATTGATCCTCCCCTCGGGGGAATTGGTGGTCAAGATAGACCTGGTACTTCCACAGGTCAAGAGAAGTACTCTTGTACTTTCTTGAGTTCTCTTTCGGACGCAAGATAACGTAGAGGTAGAAGAACTCTCAGAGTCATTAGCAACTCTGAATTCTCCCCTACCTCCTAGTCATCTGGAAGTGTTACAATACGTTGGGTCTCCAACGCATCAACCGACAAGTCCAGGTCACATAACGCACTTACCATCAATGACCACTACTGAAAGCATGGCTTCTATTACAAGTGCTACGACTGTGCAAACTCCAATATCTGTACAAGGGAGAGGAACTATTTCCATCCCCTCTGCTTCTTTTTTCGGGTCTTTTGCTAGCACATCTTTAGTTGGGACTACCTCCATTCCTTCTACTGTGGAAACTCCCAAACCAATGCTTTTAGTTCTGAATTTTTCCCATTTGGCACCCATTCACAGGGTATTCTGTCAGTTCTGTTTAGTACCGCCACATCCATGATGGGTGGATCGGATTCATTCCAGGGTTTTCCTTTTGGAAGTGGTCATATACCACATTCCAACCCGACAATTGGATCTGTGCCTTTCTCTTCTTTAGGACAAGGTAGCAATCCTTTTCACGGTTGGACTAACCCTGCGGTTAGTAGTATGGAAACTCGGAATTTGTTTCTCGGCCAACAAGGGAATAGGTTGTACTCCACGGTTAGTTTATTCCAAAGTATTCCTCCCCTAGCCTCTGTTTGGGATCCTTATCAGGTGCTGTCGGCTCCTTATAATCCTTTAGGAGGAAGCTTCGCCGGTTATGGAGGTTTTGTGATCAGAGTTGGTCAAACTCTAAGTTATGCTAGATCACAAGGCATGCCTTTTGGTTCAACTGGTTCTGTAGGTTAATTCGGGTAGCCTCATGCCTTCCAAAATCTAGGCCCATCTTTTCAGAACTTTGGGAGTTCTGCTCAGTCTGGGTGGAACCCCCAAGGTCCACCTAGGCTTCCGTTTCTGGCAACTTTGAACTTGCCAGACCTCACAAAGTTAACAAACGATCCAATCAAATATAATTTGGCCTGGCCTCCGGTCCCAACCAAACTTCCTTCAGACATTCCAAAATTCGAAGGGAAGAGCGGTGAGGACTCGAGCGACCATGTGACCACATTCCATTTGTGGTGCTCGTCGAACTCCCTTATTGATGATTTAGTTAGGTTGAGACTTTTTCAGTGCACCTTGACTGGTAATGCGGCCAAATGGTATATAGAGTTGCCAAGGGGTAGCTTTACATCTTTTGCTGACTTAGCGAATATTTTCTTAAATAATTTCCAGTTCCCTGTCCGTTATGACGCCGGAAATGAGCTTCTGGCCAATTTTCGTCAGGACACGGCAACTCACATTTCTGACCATATTCAGGAATGGAGACAGAGAAAGAGGCTCATAAAAGTTGAAATCCCTCCGAAGTACCATCTCGAATGGTTTTTGAAATCTTTACAACCTGAGATCTCTAAGGATGTCTCGATGTCCGGAGTTTACTCCGAGGAGCAAGCAATTTTTAGGGCCTAGAAATTAGAATTGATCTACTCTCAGTTTGGGATCCTACAAAAATACTTGCCAGATGCTCCTGGATCAAAGGTTGACATAGCTAATTCGAAGCCAGGTCCCCATGGGGATGGTATTGTTGGATCTGTATACACCCATGTGGTGAACTTGTTGAGCCAATTGCAGCAGTTGCCATTGCAAACTGCTTCAAACAACCAAGTCACATCGTCTACTACTTCATCTTCCCAACCCTCTTCGATTAATGCCGTCCAATCTAATAACCCCAAAGGAAATAAAAACTCCAATGGGAAAAAGAAAGGATGAGGTAAGAAAAAGAATCAATATGGGAAGGCTGACACAAATAAATCTAGCAATAATGCTGGTGGGGGTAGAAATGAGTCTAAAAAGAAAGTCAAGTTTCCATGCAAGTTGTGTAGTGGAGACCATTTAACTCATCTTTGCCCAAAGATTCAGGATGCTCAGCACTTGTTAGGGCAGCAAGGGGCTTCTAGTTCTCAAGTTGTGTTAACCAACCCTTTTCCCCAAGCGCAGCAATTGCTTGTTGGCACGAGTTCAAATCCGGGTACCTCCTCAGGGGGCAACTAGGAAGGGGAAAAATCATTGAACGCTTTCATGATGGGTTCTAATGTACATGTGGCTACTCGGTCACGTGATTATGGTGAAGCCGAAACTTCCAAGGACAAAACTGCTCCCGGAAATACCAACCTTCATATTGAGCGACCCCCTATTGAGACTATACCACAGATACCGAAAGGTTCCGCTAAACGCGCGACTATCAATCCTAACGCGAGGGCTGCCCAGAATTATTCCATTGTGGAGGATCTGGCCCCAAGTCCATGCGCCATGTCTACTTTAGAGGTTCTCCAGTTGTGTCCGGCTTAGCGAAGTGCTTTACTCTCGGCAATTGGGGCAGTTGATCCAACCAATTCTCTAGTGCTCACTTTTGACATGTTAAATGTCAAAAAGCGACTCCCTCATCACGTGGCTTTCCAGATAAAGTCTACATACCGAAAGATTAATATTTTTGCACTGTTATTGATGAGGTAGCTTCCACATGCGTCATGTCGATGTCTTGCTAGAAGGCCATTGGATCTCTTCGGTTGTTCCTTCACCTACCCTTCTAACTGCATTTGATGGGCATTCTCACAAATGCATGGGATTATCCCGGCCTTTCCTATATGTGTTGGAGGAAAGGTTGTCAATGTCGAAGTAGAGATCATAGATGCTAACCTAGACTATAATCTCCTCTTAGGAAGGAATTGGGTATACGAGATGGATGCCATGGTTTCGACTCTATTTCGTGTCATATGCTTTCCTCGTGAAGGGAAAATCGTTAAGGTAGATCAGTTGGATTAGTGTCCAGTTGATCCTCAAGCAACTTTTGACTCTACTGTCCCCTTAGTGGATAACCCTCGCTCGCCTACTAAGAATCTAGGAGTTGGGATGTATTCCCCATTGATGGGTACCTTTGAGTTTCCCTCTCCTATCGGTTGAATCAATGTCATTTCATCATCCAAGGAGTCTCCTCGAGAAGGGTTCTTCCGAACTCACTATTTTTTTGACCCTTGGACCTTGCCTTCACCTACAACCACATTAGCTGAAGGACAAGTAAATGGAATGGCATCCTCTATGTCTGCGGCTGAGCTTAGATATCAATCTATCGTTAACTCCGCAGACGACCACTCTACTCCTTCTTCTGAAGAGGAGTTTGAGGGTTATGTGGCCCCGGCTTGGGCCTTTGATTCCACCTTCGCCTTGGACTACTTTGATATGGTTTTACCTTCTGAAGAAGCAATCCTCGAAGTGATGATGGGTGTAGGTCGACCTTGGGAAGACTTACACCATCGTTCATATTTCCTTCCTCCATTGCGGGAAGTGGAAGCTAGGTTATCCAAGCTATTCACTAGTGATGTTTGTAAGATATCGAATCCTTTGGCTCCAGTACACTTTCGTGCTGAAGGTAACATGTCGGTGATCTCATAAACGATGTCTATAAACGTCTCTAGGGACCCTAACGTGATTGAGAATCTCTTCATCGGAATTGAATGTTCCCCTGAAGAAGTGCAAATTTACACCAACCTTTTTAAGGAATTTCGAGATGTATTTGCTTGGTCTTATGAGGAAATGCCTGGCATTGATCCTTCTATAGTTCAGCATGAGATCAAGATGTATGAAAACGTTAAGCCGATTAGTCAAAGGCTTCGACTGGTTAATCCTAGGAAAGCGGCAACCATTAAAGCCGAAGTAGAGAAGCTACTCAAGGTAGGTTTTATATACCATGTTCCTCTTACCGATTGGGTTTCTAACCCAGTCCCTGTAGATAAAAAGCAAGGAACAATCCGAGTATGCATCGACTTTAGGGACTTAAACAAAGTTTGTTCGAAAGATAATTACCCCACGCCATTCATTGATTAGATTATTGACGAGTGTGCGGGTAATGAGATTTTTTCCTTCATGGATGGTTTTTCTGGTTATAATCAAATTTCTATCCATCCTGAAGATCAACATAAGATGGCTTTTATATGTCCCTAGGGTACCTTTGCATACAGAATGATGTCGTTTGGTCTCAAAAATGTTGGAGCCACATTCCAGTGGGCCATGTCATATGCTTTCCACGACATCAAACATATCATCGAAGCATACTTGGACAATCTCGCTGCTCGTTCTTAAAAAAGAACTGATCATCCCAATCACCTTCGAATGGTTTTTGAGCGATGTCGTTTTTATAAAATCCGGTTCAATCTGAACAAGTGCGTTTTTGCGGTTACGTCCAGTCGGTTGTTAGGGTTCATCGTGTCAAATGAAGGGATTAGAGTTGATCCCTTCAAGGTAGAGGTGATAGTCCAGTTGCCTCCCCCGTCCTCCATTTGACAACTTCAAAGTCTTCAAGGGAAGGCTAATTTCTTAAGACGGTTTATAGCGAACTATGCCGAGATCACTAAAGGGTTTATGCGTTTGCACCGAAAAGGGGTTCCATTCATATGGGATGACTTTACGCAGCGATCGTTTGATGCTTTGAAAAAGGCATTAGTCTCTGCCCCGCTTTTGAGTCCACGGGATTATGGTAGGGACTTCCTTTTATATCTCGCTGCAGCAGAATCAACCATTGGTATGGTTCTCGTTCAAGAAGATGATGCTCTCACAGAGCACATGATTTATTACTTGAGTCGAGGCTTGATAGGTCTTGAACTTCGCTATTCTCCAGTTGAGAAGTTGGCCTTGGCAGCTATCCATGCTATCTAGCGGCTCCATCATTATATTCTGCTATGCAAAACTTTTGTCTTGGCAGCAGTCAATCTGTTTCAGTTTGTCCTCAATAGGCGAGTGATTGGGGGCAAATATAATCGATGGATTGTCATTCTACAAGAATTTGATCTCGATTTCTTGTCTGCTAAGTCCAAGAAATCTATGGTTTTTGCCGAGCTAATTTACGAGCTGCCTTGTGGAGACTATACTGTTTATGAGGAAAGTTTTCCCGACGAACATTTATTCCTCATCTCTCCACTCGACCCTTCGTATGGAGATATCATTGTTTGTCTCCAGACTTCGAAGTTTCCCTCTGCTTTCTCTAAGGATGAACGTCACAAATTACGTCACCTCGCTAAAAATTATGTCATCATCGATGATACATTATATGTCAGGGGGTTGATTCAATCCTTCGACGTTGTTTAACCTTAGAGGAGGCAGAGTCTGTGCTAAATGATTGCCACAACGGAGCTTGTGGTGGTCATCAATCAGGGCTTGCTACAGCTCAGTGTATCTTGCGTGCCTGCTATTTTTGGCCTTTTCTCTTCAAAGATTGTGTTGAAGCGGTCAAACGCTGTCACCCATGCCAAGTTTATACAAGGAAGATGCACGCACATCCAACTCCTCTTTTTCCCGTTGCCACTGTCGGTCCCTTTACTAAGTGGGGTATTGATTTTACGACTTGTCATCCGCCTTCAGCAGCGAATCACAAGTATATTATCGTGGCCGTCAACTACTTCACGAAGTGGGCCGAGGCCATGCCCACTTATAAAAATGATAGTGAGACAGCAACATTGTTCCTTTTTAACCAGATTATCTCAAGGTTCGGTATCCCAAGAGAGATTGTCACTGACCATGGCAGTCATTTCCAGAATCAACTAATGTCTGAATTGGCTCTCAAGCTAGGTTTTCGACAGGAACATTCGTCTCCTTATTATCCTCAGGCCAATGGATAGGTCGAGGCAGTAAACAAAACTCTTAAGACGATCCCGCAAAGGACAATTGATAAAAATCGATCCAATTGGAATCTTGTGTTGTATCCCGCTCTATGGGCATACGGAACCTCCGTCAAGACTGCTACAGGTTTTACACCTTTTCAGTTAGTTTATGGGTTGGAATATATCTTTCCTGTCGAGTTTGAAATTCCATCGCTTAAGTTAGCTATTGAGCTCCTTCCAGAGACCTCTCATCTCGAAGAGCGCCTCCTTCACTTGGAGCATCTCCATGAGCAACGTTGAGATGCAGCCACAGTAAATGAGGCTCATAAGAAAGGGGTTAAAACCCAGTATGATAAAGTTGTTTGTCCTCGTGTCTTTTTTGAAGGTGACCTCATCTTGGTCTACAACCAAGATAAGGACACCTTGGGGGCAGGCAAATTCAAACCTATGTGGTACAGTCCCTTCATAATCAAACGAGTTTTAACAAAAGGGTCGTATGAGTTAATCGATTTCGAAGGAAACAAATTGGCGGAACCCCGAAACGGGCTCTACCTTAAGAAGTACTTTGCTTAAGTAGCAGCTAGGCAATGGATTCTTTGTACATTATGTATATTTGTACATATTTTGTCGAGAGTTTGCGATATCAACACTTTTTGGTCTGCTTTGGCAGGTGTTGATGGATGACTTGGTCTATTTTGGATTCGCCGATGGTGCTAGTCGGCACACTCGGAATCTTGCTTCCGTAGCTTGGGTACTGTATTATCCAACTGGTCAATTGATGGTATCAAGGGGAGTATGCATCGGCCCCGCTTCAAATAATATGGCTGAGTATAATGCCATCATTAATTTGCTATCTGAGGTAATTTCGCACGAAATCGACTCGTTGGTAGTTTATCTTGATTCACAATTGATAGTGTCACAATTAAATAACATTTATCGGGTTAGGGATCCATGTTTATATCGCCAGTATTTAAGGGTGAGGTTGTTGCAAAGATCATTTACTTATATTAATTATTTGCATATTCCAAGATCTCATAATTGGTTAGCTGATTCTATCGCTAATCAAGCATTAGACTGGCACATCAATCATTCATCACAATAAATTAAGCATCAAAAAGTCAAACTGTATATATATATATCATAAAGTGTCTCGAGTGTACATAAGTCTGTTCAAAAATATACAAAATTGGGACTCAATTGCCCATAATCATGTCTAATTCCCCGGCTCAGGATGAATGGATAAGTAGGCAACTACTGCATTGGCTACACACCTAAAAGTGCGGACCCAGTCACGTAGCATGCCAACCACATGACACTGCATCTCTATAGGAAGGTCTTCTACCGCCGCCATCGGCACTCGGTGGGTCAGCCTCACCAAATGCCGCTGAACTGTGTGTAGAGTTCGTTCCGTGGCTGCAGCCGCCTCTTCGGCCCCTTGGCCACGACGCTTGTGCCGTGGGAACTCATTTGGTCGTACAGGCCCAATATCTGGAACATGATCATTATATTAGTCATTTGAATCCTATCAAAAATATTTTCAAAGTTCATTATTATATTTGAAAAATCAAAAAAATCATAAAATCAAAAAAATCATAAAATCAAAAATCACTTACCAATGTCGCCCCATGCTGCGGTCGGTGGTAATGCTAGATCGGGATCTCCTCGGAAATCCAACCCAGCATAGGGGTATTCATCAATGGCGATGATTTGTTGATCCCACCAGGAAAAGAAATCATCGTCAAAAGCAGTCCGTGGAACCTCTCCACCTGCCCATTCGAGGATCTCGCGGGGCGCTGATTGAAACTGGTACTTTGGGGCAAAGTGCAGGGACTCTCTCGAAGAAGAAAGAGCACAAAATAGTCCCATAACCAAAGTTTTTGGTTTGTCCTCTCTTGATAGAAGTGAGTTGTCTTTTCATGCTAGCCAAAAGAGGAGTACACCAATCAAACATTGTGGTCAGACAGTCAACCGCCACGCTCATGTTGAGCCGTGATGTCTGATGCAGGGAAGCGGATCCGTTCACTCATGCTATGATGAACATGATTATTCTCAGTGGTAGACTCACCACATGTGTGATCGAAATCTGACTTTCGAATTTCTTCGGATGTCCCAGGCAATATATTTGTATGTAGTCCTCTATGGAGAGACTGCTCCGTGTTCTCCCCCGGGAATGTACTACCTCTCCCCTTCGGGAAAGTCCTGTAATGAAATAGATATCTTCCACTTCTATCCTAAGTGGCATCTGATCGATCATAAAAGCATCCTCCTCGATGTTCCAGTAATCAAGAAGCATCTCGAGCAGACGTGTGTTTGCTTTCATATTAGGTAATTTGAAGAACTTAAGCAAACCACATCCCCGTAATGCATCCAGAGACTCAGGACTGTTCATAACTTCTTCATCTACTATGGTATGCTCTCTTTCTCGCCAGGTGATTGTCATCCTGAAGGAAAAATCATTTTCAACCATTAGTTTTTTGGTTTGAAATGTCCGCGGCGTATACACGGGTCCCCTTTACACACAGTTGCGTGTAGGGCCCGCATGTACGCGAGTTGCTTATTACCAACCCGCATATACACTGCGAAGAAAATTTTGGCAAGAAACTCAACGGTGAAACATTAATTAAAACTTCTAAAAACAATCACAATCAATTACAAGTTAAGAATGAGGGTTACCTGGAGATTTTTGAGGAATTTGAACGGTTGAGTTTGGCATATGGGAAGTTAGCTCCTTTTGCTCCAATTTTTTGCTCTCAAACTCAAATGGTGAAAATGGTGAGTCCAAAATCCTTTTTATAAGCTTTGAAAATGTCAATTTTTTTCAAAAATTGATTTTGTTTGGTCTCATGTAACTTTTAACTTGGGAGCTTGGAATGTCGAGAATGGTTTGATTTTCAGGACATTTTGGACGTTTCCAACAGTTTCAAGACGGTTCCATGACTGCTGACCTATCATGGCAGGTATCGTTTTCTCACTGGCATATAGGTTAGGGAAGACATTTTTTCCATTGCATCATGCATACTAGCCTCCATCTATCAATACATTTGCCATAGGGTTGATCCCATCGTGTTATGATTCGCAAACCATCTTCACTCAACGATTCTTTAAATCATGACACGATGGTAGAGCCATCGTTTACATGGGCATCCTAGTTAGCACCTTACTGACATTTGTTGCCCATGCTGCTCTGATTTGATTAGGCTCGGGAGTCCTCTGTAGTCCCGCCATGACTTATACGATGAAGACTCGCTTCTTCATTTCGTTCTGGCCTTATACCCTAGAGGCTCCTTTGTGTTGAGTTGTACTACTGCATTGCATTTTGACTATTTGCACCTTTTGGCCTTAAGCCGGCTTCACTTGGACTCATGTTTAAGCCAACTTTTGACCATGATGACTACAAAATCAAACTTGCATACCTGTGACCTCTGTAGCTTGACACACCTTAACCGTGGAAGGAACACACCTTTGAGTGTCTCTAGCTAGTTTTCGCCTCCCTGCATTGAGCATAAGAATGTTCCAATCCCAGGAACTAGATCATCTGGCTTTAAAGAAAAAGACCAAAAAAATTATATATTCCAAAAAAGAGCGGGAATGGGACAATATTTCCATTTATTGTTGGTAGTTGTTAAACAAACATGGACAGCGAGAACAAATAGGAAAGATAAAGCATGCATTGTTATTTTTATTAACAATAGATGTACATTTATAGTACAATATGGTGACCGTTGGGATTCACATCCCAAGGTCCCTTGGACTACTTAGTCT
>APFE030765994.1:0-28116 GCA_000404065.3 Pinus taeda
GTGACAGTCATGAAACCCGTTGGTGACTGATCGATGGCGGCATTGTGTGGGCAGATCATGTAAGGCACCCCATTCGGGGGTAATAAATCGTAATGTTGTTATCGTAGGAATTTCACCGAAATTTCTTTCGTATGACCTTTTTGGGTGACTAGAAATCGAATGCACTCAACGAAATTGTCACGAAGGTGGTAAAAGGACTTTAGGTGGTGGTCGGTAACAACCCCACCACGTACACATGGTTTCGAGAAATAGAACGAACTCAACGAAAGATAAATTGCAGGGGACTGCTAAGATGGTTTGAGGGAAATCTTAAAAAAGTGGTCATGGAGTTGTTGAGTTGTTTTTAGAGTGTTTTTTTGGATTTTCTGGTGTCCGAATTTGGCTCGAAAAAATTGAGATTAAATTTTGATTTGTGTTATTTAAATTGGTTTTTTAATTATATAGTTGGATTGCAACTTGAAAAACAACTAGGATACTTTGATTGTGCATTGATTACCCATCAAACTTGTGATTTCAATAAATTACTATGAGATTTTAGAGAAATTTGACTAGAAAAACCCTATAAAAACTTCCAAAAAATCACACTAAAAACAATTCCAAAACAAATTTGAATACAGTAAAATAAGCCAAAATTAAATTAATTTTTAAACCAATCTTTTAGATATAGTAAAGTAAACCAATAATCGGTTTACTCTTTTTAATTTTTAAACCAATAATTAGTTCATTGTCTTAATTTTCTTTTAAATAGTTGAAAATTGGCAAACCAACAAAAATATTATCGAAATAAAATCAGATAATGTAAAAATAAAATTATTACACGATACTTGCCATAGTGCCCGCGAAGGAAAGATCCAAAATTTTTTCTACTCAATTTACTATATATTTTTGCTCATGTAGGAGGAGATACCCGACGCCCTACTTTGAACTTTGCATTAGCCAGAGGTGACTCCTTTCATGATGAGCTTGTCCTTAGGCACGACAGGTCTGCCGCTGCTTGGTTTGGACGGAAGGAGGTCGAAGATGAAAAAAACCCATTGGATTCTGGGAATCTCTTGTCCTCGGAGCTCTTACTCTTTGGTTTTCCTATACTTTATACTTTTAAAACTTGTCCTGTAATTTCACTCAGGATGATTTTCGGGTGGAAATTTAGTTTGTTTTTTTTTCAAAATATTTGAAATTAGGGTGTTTAATTTCTTTTTTTAACGTTCTTAATAATTTTTGTAATTTCTTAAAATTCTAAAACTTTCAATAATTTCTGTGATTCTCTAAAATCTTAAAACTAACATTTGTAACTTGGATTTCCAAAAATTCCAAAAAATTTTACTAGATTTTAGCAAAATCATAACAGAAAAACATTCGTTTTCAAGCAATGGTCACCTATTTAGATTATGATATTTTATTTTATTCTATTTGTATGTAATTTAACTTATTCCCAATGTTTTAATTAATAATTATAATTATTAATGAAATTATATATATATTTTAATGTAATTTGACTAAGTCAAAATATTTACATAAAGATAATATCACAACATCTCTTCTATATTTAGTTAGAAAACTCTTATGGAGGCAATAAATATGTCTATTTAGAATAAGACTTTTAAAATTTTAATTTAATTATCATTAATTGATAAATGAATGATGGATATTTATTTTCTACCAAATATACACATAATACTTTTAGTAATATTAAAGATAAAATTCAAAATTTCTAAATTTTGACCTTTTATCCTTAATATTACTAAAGGTATTATGTGTATATATTGGCTACAAATTAAATATCCCCATCATCTTTTAGATAATAAATATATATGGTAGAAATTATGTAATAATTATATATATTATATATTAATATATAATAATATATATTTTATATTATATCTTTTAAACAATATAAATAATAATAATAATAATAAATTTATAATTTAGTTATTTTTTATGATTTACCAATTGTTTAATTTTGGTACAGTCCGACTCTTCTAAAAAATTCTGAATTCAGCCTTTTGTGATCCATAATGAATTACCAAAATTCTTTTTGTAGAAATTGCATAACATAATTTTTTGGCCGACCCGTTTTGAACCAAATCAGGACGAGATGAAGATGCAGACCATGGCAATGGTTTAAATAAGAGCAATGAGGCAAACCATGACAATAGGTTAAATGGAGAGCAATGTAGAGACCAAAATTTGAAATAACCGCTATTTTTGAAAAATAAAATTTAAATTATGATATTAACAAATATTATTAAGTAGTGGCTATATTAAATGGCTAGTTTTTTGAAATTATAATTTAAATTAAATTTATTAAAAAAAGATATTATTAAATTTTTTTTATGGGAAAATAATGGAAACATATAACGATAATAAAAAAATAAATCAATCAAAAGTGAGTAATATTTAAATTATGATACAATTGTATTAAAAACAAATATTATTAGTAACGACTATATTAAAAAGTAAGTAATATTTAAATTATATATAAATTTATTAAAAAAATATTTATTAAGACATATTAAATGACAGTTTTTTGAAAAATAATTTAAATTAATATATTAAAATCAAATATTATTAAAAAACTAGTATGGGAAATAATGCCAAAATAATAAATAACAAGAAAAATAAAAATAAAAATTAATAAAAAGGAGCGAAGACCTAATTCTATACAAAATCATATGACAAATAAAAAATAATTAATGGAAAAATAAAATAACATATATATATATATATATATATATATATATTATATAATATATTTCAACAATAAAAGACAAGGTTGAGGCTCATTAAACAAATAAAAAAAATACTAAAAAGAGTTAATAATGAACAAAATACTTAAGAAAACATGAATGATCAAGAATATAAGAATAAACCAACAACTAATACTATAAAAAGGACGCCAATACTTACACAGATAAATAAATAAACAAAATAAACCCAAAAAGAAAGAAACTTAAAAAACTAGGAGGACATGACAGGGACCCAAGTTCTACTAATAATCTAGCCATCATCTCTATTCAAATTATTGGGCCTTTTTTCGATTTCTAGGGCCTCCATCAATTTACGATGATGGAAATGACTAAACCTAGCAATGACTTGGGCTTCCTCAACACAAATGTGATGCTTAGACTTATCTGCATGCTCTTTCAAAGTAGAGGAACGGGTCCTGCGATGCTTGATGTCAGTGGCATGTTCACGAATAGTTTGATTAATTGAGCGACCAATCTCACCAATGTAGGGAGTCCCACAAGCAAAGGAGTGGGTCCTGCGATGCTTGATGTCAGCGACATGTTCGCAAATGCTTTGATTAATCGAGCGACCAATCTCACCAATGTAGGGAGTCCCACAAGAGTATGGGATAACGTTAACACCCTTCATATTCTTTGCATCCACTGGGTCTTTTACATATCTAAGGGAGCTCGAATGCTATTTAAAGGCCTAAAGGTTGAAGCCACCTTCTCAATCTTCGCAATCTTGTTAGTGGTCCCTTCGATAAAAGGAAGATGGACACCAAAAATCGATCCTTCGTATCTTTCTTAGCAATGGTGCTTTTTTAGCTCTGAGGAAAGCCTTAGTACACTGGTGTTTACTATAACCATTATTAAAGAAAACACTTAGGAGACGTGCTTTATCTTCATTGAGATGGTTGTCATCAAAAACTCTAATTTTTTTTTTTTTTTTTTCTAGTGGAGTATAAGGATACAATTTCAAGTGAGATTGTCAATTTTTTTTTTTTTTTTTTTTTTCCTTTTGAAAATATGTTTTTGAATCCTTAAATGGTTTGTTGAAAATATCATAGTACTTAAATTTTGTAGATTAAACAATTTAAACTAAAAAAAATCTATTTTTTTGTTTGTTAAAATTAACCTAAAAAATCTAAAAAGCATTTAATTTATTAGTTAAATTATAAATTCAATTTAAATAATACTATTTAAATTATGATATTTATATAAAATAAAAAAATAAAAAAATAGTAAAAAAATTGAATTCATGATCCATGATTAAGTTTCCAAATTGACCATCTTTATACCTTATTCAGTCTCTCTCATATACCATTAAATTAAATTGAATGATTATATTAATAATAAAATGTTTAATATTCATTAGACATAAAATAATAAAATATCCTGTTAAGATATTTTTTATATAAATTTCAGAAATGACTGATTGGTGGCATTGTGTGGGCACATCGTGCTAGAGACCCCATTCGGGGTAGTAAATCGTATTGTTGTTATCACAAGAATTTCACCAATTTTTTTTTCGGGTGAATGCACTCAACGAATGAGTTAAACAACATCACAGAAGGTGGCGAAAGTACTTTGACGTCGTGTCGGCAACAACCCCACCACGTACGCATGGTATCTAGAAATTGAAGGAACTCAACAAAAGAGAAAAGGGAACTGTTAAGAAGGTGAAAGGGAACTCGGAAGAAAGTGATCAACGAAAGAGAAAGGGAAACTGATAAGAAGGTGAAAGGGAACTCGGAAGAAAGCGACGAATAGAGATTTGGATATAAAGTAAACCAATCTACCAATGAATGGTTTACAGTATTTTTTTTTGAAATACTTTGAAAAAATTGTCACACCAACAAAAATCTTGTCGAAATAAAAATCAGATAATGTAAAAGTAATTGCCATAGTGCGCACCAAGAAAAGATACAAAAACCCTCTTCCTCAAATTGTTATATTTTTCACCACCCTATAAGGAGTTAATCTACGCCCTACTTTGAACTTTGCATTAGCCAGAGGTGACTCGTTTCATGATTAGTGAAATTATGGGGTTATATATCTACATTAACCTCTCACGCATGTCTGATGAAGTGAATCTGTTGAACTGGTTGTTGGGCATTGCAGGTCTATTGCTGCTGCTTGGTTTGGATGCATGGATGTCAAAGACGGAAAAAACCCATTGGATTCTGGGGGACTCTCTCGTTCTCGGAGCTCTCGCCCACTTTGCTTTGTCTACATATTTTTCTAGTACTTTTGAGCAAAATTTGTTGGGTGATTTCAGAGATGCTTTTCTCTAATCGCTACATGCGGAGGCTTCTGATGGGTCGGGTTTGTCACTAAACCCAATCTACAACAGTACCTTGTTTCGTACTTGACAACCACGACTAATTGCTCCAAATATATATATTTTCCAAGCAACTCTAAATAGAGGCAAAAAATTAATTTTTTTCCCTTTTGATATCTTGAAAAAGACATTAAAAAAAATCATGGTGGGTCGCTCCTATATTTTTTATAATGTAGACAATGTCAACACTATCTTGGTGAGCAGATCACATCCCGATTCATCTTAGGGAGTGTTGCAAAAATTTCAAAACATAAGTTTTCCCTCTGTCATCGCATTTCACGCTTTACTAAAGGGAGCACTGATAAAAATTAAAAAAAGGTAATCTCTGCACGACTCAAGCTCATCTATCATCTACTCAAGACACATTTTCACGACTCGACCTTCCAGGAATCAAACGACCTGTATCAGCCTTAATCAGCTTCTGCTGCCGCTTTTCCACGCTCAGTTAGAACACAACGAAGAAAAGATCCCCATGATTGTTGCAAATTGGGATCTTAGAAAATTTAGCTCGTGGAAGATGTTCTTTGTACCTAGGCACGCGGATCAACTCTCCAATTGAGCACCACACTTCCCACACTCTTCAACGTTCACCGCACCACAATTATACACATTGGGTACATGCATACCACACTGTTCCTGCCAACATGTCTGACCAAACGATGTTCCTTCCAAGTTCCAACACCTCTGAGAAAATGCCACACTGTTCCTGCCAACACGTCCGACTAAATCACATATCACTCAGATCTATTATATGCAGGTCAAATCTACTGCTCAGTTTTCTCCTCATCGGCTGCCTATGTGATAACTTCAAGCTTGCAAACGTCATCCTTGACCTCCAGTATTCCTCAAACTCCATGTCTAATGTGATAGTGGTTGTGGACAAAATCAGTCTAGGACGACAAACTTACTCTCAACCCCGTCACAGTGACACGTCAATCACATTTACCATGCCTATGAGCTATAGATCCACGTTCAAATGTTGACTAATAGCGGCTTGAGGAGCAATGCCAAACGTAGGTTGTTTACGTTGGTGGAATATTAATATTCCAGTGGGAAATAAAGTCTGGGAAAGTCACTTGGACCGGGAAAGGCCAACAAACGAATAGAGGCAGCCCAGGAATTCTGGAACGACTGTGAATTTAATGATAAAAAAGCTGGACCAAGGCCCTTGAGGTCCCAAATCCACATGTCCCCAGCGTTCCTCTCCTCGATAAGAGTCAAATCAACATGCAACTGAATAGACACAACCCTTCACACCAAACTAAATCAACTGCAACCTCACAATCGTGCTCTGATACCAACTCAAAAGGGGAGACAAAACCAAATTGAATGAAACTTGCAGTACTAAAGTTAGGCTTTCGATAACAGTATTTTTCATTGAATAAAAAATCGAACAATACATCTCTTATACAAATATGTTTAATTAGGAAGATGAAACAACCTCCTAAGAAATATGATCTAATGCCTAATTCCAACCAAAATCCAAATAACCTATTGGGTTCTCCATTATTTTCAAGTTATTTCACAACATTCATTCAAACCAATTTAATAAATATATCAATTTTAATAAATTTATCAACTCAATTCTTTTTATACTAACTTGTTTTTATTAAAATATATTTTATATATAAATATCAAATTCAAAAGCACAACTATTTAAATTAAATGCACAATTTAACTAATAAACAATTTTTTTTTAATGTTTTTTTTTCTTTTTCTCAATTCTAACCAAGAAGTTGGAGAGAATTTTAAAAGATTGTTTAATCTACAAAATTCAAATTCTCCTAGATGTTCAAGTCACTAAATTTATTTATGGATTCAAAAACCTATTTTTAACCCATTGTAGTGGCTACAACACTCCAAAATTTTGCCTTAGCTTCATTTTGGAACCTCCCTACTAGCCATCCTTAGTAGCCTTCCTTGCACTGAAAGGTACTTATGCTTCATTTGAGTTTTTGTGACTTATCAACTTGTGTTTGCTAGCTTGTTTTCCTTCCAACCACAAGCTCACATCCTGTGACTTGGTAATTATTTGACTATTGTGCTCACTTGAATAATTGTGCAGAACTTGAGGGTAACCAACCTTGCTCTCCAGAATTGTGCAAAGCATCAAGGTAGTCTGTTGCTCTCCATAAATGTGTAGAGCAAGTAGACAACTTTCACTCTAAAAATTGTGTAGAGAAGCTCATCACTAGGCCTGCTTTGAAAATTTGTGCAAATCTCGCTAACAACCTTGGCTTGAGTCTAGAAATTGCGCAGAGCCTGAGGGGAAGCCAGAGCCACTAAACCCAGAAACTACGTAAAATTCATATAGAGGCTTCAACTATGTTGCATGTGCTCCCAATTTGATTGGTTCCCTCCAGGACTCGCCAAACTTGCTTTGCACGCATGCCTTGATTTTTTTCGAAAAAGAAAAAAACAAAAAAGGAAATAGCAAAAAGCAAAAAGTATCCCTAGATTTTGGGGATCCATTTTCAGCAGCTAGGGGTTGCATGCAAAATCCATTTTAGAAACCTCCCGCTAAGTGTCGTCTTTTCCTAGATTTTTCGCATGTGAGTCATAAACCTCGATCTTGTCAAAACTATGTATTCTATGCTTCAGAGCTCATTCTTCACTTCCATCTTGGAGCTCTGGCATCTCCCATCACATCTAGGAGCATTCGACACATCCAAGTCAACTTTTTATTGGTAAGTCTACTTTTCATGTCTTTTGCCCCTTTGATGTTGTTTTTTGTATTTCGGTTTGTGTGGGTGTTGTTTTCTTGGTTTCATTTAACGCTTGTTATAGTTTTAATGCATGTTAGCTTGTAGAAGCATTGTTTTAAGTTTTCCATTGCATCTCCTTGCAGTGGCATGCATGACACTGTTTTTGCACTAATGGTCGTCGTTGTGGAGAATCACTTCACACTTATTTGTTTTCCCATTTACTAAATATTCCACTCACTGATTGCATGCATCTTCATTCACTCATGTCTATGCTCACCTTTGCACATGCATTCAACCGTTGCAGTTTTTCAGTCGCCTGTCGATGAGTTTAGGCTGCCTTGGCCCGAACCTTTCCATGCCCGGTCTGCACTACGCAATTCTAGGATGGAAGGCTCTGCCCTCTTCCCAGAAATTGCATAGATCTTGTCTAACATTGGCCTCCTAGGCTAGCTCTGAAGAATTTGGATAGGTAGCGCCCTGTTGTCCCCCAGAATTGTGCAGATGCAGTTTTACCGGGTTGCAATCAAGCTGACTGAAACTGTGCATTACATAGTTTTAGTCATCAGTAGGCTAATCTCGACTTTTATTTGTGCATTTTCGGTAGTTAGTGAGCTCACTGACAATCCAAATTGTGTTCTTCGTAGTTGTAGGAGTTAATCTCCCAGCCTCCCAGTGTAAATTGTGCAAATTCTCGAGTCAGTCACCGAGGTGTGTTGCATGTCAGTCCTCAAGTTGCTTTTGGTTTTCAACTGATAGTTTTCTTTTTATGAGTGTTGCTCTATCTCCAGGTATCACAGATATTCAACAGTCTCTCAATAGTAAAGGTACAATGGCTTCCAAGAGAGCAGGGTCAAAGGACACCATTAAGAGTGCAACTGGAGATGTGGTTGAGCAAGTGTCTATGAGCTTGCCCATCTATGAAGACACTAAGCTTTTCATAGACAAGGAGATCAATATGAAATGGCAATACATCAACGACATCTTTTCAGGTAGATTTTAGAGAATCTGGAAAGCCGCAGGGTCTCTCTCAACATACACAAGTCTAGTTTGTACTGGATTGCATGCAGGTATCCCGTGTTTCCATGTGAAAACATGATCTACTCAATTTTCTCGGATACTAATCTAAAGACAATGGTGTTGAGTAGTGTTAGTGGAACAGAACTTGCTACCTTCGGGGCAAAGGGCTTTGAGGCAATGTATCACTTGCTGCATCGGTGGTTATAATTGATGCACCCTTCACTAGGCCTAGCAACAGCGAAAACTCAAGATACATCTTGAAGATCTGGGTGAAAGAGCCATGTAAGTTTAGGACAACACCCAACCAAGTTTATAAGACAAGGATACTGTGAAAAGGATATAATCTCTTGGTAATCTTTGCATGCTGCTTATACGACCAACAGAATACAGAAACGTTCCTGCATAGTTGGGTCCCTGTGTTGGATCAGTTAATGAACGAAGGAAGACCTTTCAACCAGTGCAATATGTTGACTCTCCGGTTGAAGGAACAAGTAACAGAAGCCCGACATCTGCCCAAGGGTCAGGATTATTCTCTTTTAATGAATCTGTGCAATGCTGGAGATTAGAATGAAAAGCAATGTTGCAAAGCTTGCAAGGCATTGGCCTGCAAGTATGGGCAACATGTGAATGAATACACCACCATTTGCCCCATATTATTTAATTTATCAGTAAAGTTTTTGGAACGTATTCGCCCAAGAACGCTATAAGTTTGTTATTAAGAATCTAAATGATGGATGCCGTAAGTTTATTATTAATAATATAAATGATGGAAAATGGTTCTTTGGATGTATATCAACGACAAGTAAATGTGGTTTGGTTTGGTTTTTTTTTTTTTTAAATAATAATGTTTTCCATTTTGTTATCTTTAATCACACTTAAAGAAAACACATTAATATTTGAATAAGTTTGTTGGTTATAAGTGTTTTAATATTATTATTAATGTTTTTCTCTTTAAATAAATATTAGTGTAGTTATTACATTACCATATTTATTTTATGATATATCTTATTTTGCATAGAATAATATTTCAAAAATTAATTAAATTAATAATTTTATTTTAAAGTAGTATTATTATTATTAAAAAATTCTAAATTATTATTAATATTAATTAAATGTAATTAATATTATATATATATATGAAAAAACATATTGTAAAAGTGATAATAAATAATAGAAATTCAACAATTATTTTTGTTTTATTTAAAATAATTAATTTATTTTTATATACTTTAAAATCAATACTTATATTTGAAATGGGGTCTTGAGATCAAGATACCTTGTTGGAATTCTATTATTTAAATAAAAAATAGTACTAATGGGTTTTTCCCAAAATGCATTTGAGATATTCTTACTTTTGATCATACTCCGTGCACAATCCACCAATGTTCTATTTTTGTTTTCTGCAACAACGTTCCTCTGTGGAGTGTAGGGTATTGTAAATTGGTACACTATTCAATGATCCTTGTAGTACTTGATGAAGTTCCCCAATCTGTATCATCCTTGTTGATCTGAACATAGGATCTTTATGAACTTCCCTGTTTGCTTCTCTACCATGTTTTTGAATTATTTGAAACACCCAAAGACATCAATATTTTTCCTAAGGAAGTACACCCAAGTGTACCTTGCGAAATCATCAATAAACAATAGAAAATAATAAGCACCTTGTAGGAATTTGGTCTTCATTGGTTCACAAACGTCAGAATGCACAAGTTCTAATGCATCTCTTCTTCTCCTAGTAGACTTAGAGGGGAATTCATCTCTATGAATTTTCCCTAATGCACAACCTTCACAAGTATCATACTCATTCTTTAGCATAGAGAGTCATTCAACCAAATTTGTTTGTTTGTTTTATTTTATTTTATTTTTTCTACAATAACAAAAAATCATGATAATTGATATGAACATACCTCTAGTGCCAAAGAATTTCTATTGACAAAACTATACAAGTCAATGATTGATGACCTTTGCTCGTGACATGAAGTTTGTATAGTCCTCCAACTCTTACTCCTGAAGCAACAGGTTTGCAATGATCCAAAAAATCTTTCACTATGAAATGTGTCTTGAAGAATTCAACCTTCAGATTCTAATCTATAATTGTGAAGACAAAAATAAGATTCTTCTTGATCTGGGGCACATACATAACATTATGAATGCACCTGACACTGCCATTTGGTTAAATCACTAGAATATCACCATATCCCTTGATCTGATATGCATGATAATCTCCAAGATAAATGTTTTCGCTATTGCTTATTTCCTTGAAGTTCTCATATAAGTGGTTATTGCATGTCATGTGAGTCAAAGCTCCAAAGTCCATATTCACCCAAGAACACTATAAGTTTATTATTAATAATATAAATGATGGATACAATAAGTTTATTATTAATAATATAAATGATGGAAAATGATTCTTTGGATGTATATCAACCACAGGTAAATGTGGTTTGGTTTGGAAAGTTATTTTGTTTTTTAAAATAATAATGTTTTCTAGTTTGTTATTATTAATTACACTTAAAGAAAACACATTAATATTTGAATAAGTTTGTTGGTTATAAGTGTTTCAATATTATTATTAATGTTTTTCTATTTAAATGAATATTAGTGTAGTTATTTTATTGCCATATTTATTTTACGATATATCTTATTTTGCAATTGATAATATTTCAAAAATAATTAAATTATAATTTTATTTTAAATTAGTATTATTATTATTAAAAAATTCTAAATTTAGTATATATATATATATATATATATATATATTATATATATATATATATATATATATATATAACAAGAAAAAATATTTATAAAAGTAATAATAAATAATAAATTCAATAATTACTCTTTTCTTTTTATTTAAAATAATTAATTTATTTTTATATACTTTAAAATCAATATTTATATTTGAAATGGGGCCTTGAGATCAAGATAACTTGTTAGAATTCTATTATTTAAATAAACAATGGTACTGATGGTTTCTGCCCAAAAAGAATTTGAGATATTCTTGCCTTTGATCATACTCTGTGCACAATCCACCAATGTTCTATTTTGCTTTTCTGCAACACCATTCTTCTGTGGAGTGTAGGGTACTGTAAATTGCTACACTATTCCATGATCCTTGTAGTATTTGACAAAGTTCCTCAATCTATATTATCCTCATTGATCTGAACATAGGATCTTTATGAACTTCCCTGTTTGCTTCTTTACCTTGTTTTTGAATTATTTGAAATACCCAAAGACATCAATCTTTTTCCTAAGGAAGTACACCCAAGTGTACCTTGTGAAATCATCAATAAACAACAGAAAATAATAAGCACCTCGTAGGAATTTGGTCTGCATTGGTTCACAAACATGAGAATGCACAATTTCTAATACATCTCTTCTTCTCCTATCGGAATTAGAGGGGAATTCATCTCAGTGAATTTATGCTAATGGACAACCTTCACAAGTATCATACTCATTCTTTAGCGTAGAGAGTCATTCAACCAAATTTGTTTGTTTGTTTTATTTTATTTTATTTTTTCTGCAATAACAACAAATCATGATAATTGATATGAACATACCTCTAGTGCCAAAGGATTTCTGTTGACAAAACTGTAGAAGTCAGTGCCTGTTGACTTTTGCTCGTGACATGAAGTTTGTATAGTCCTCCAACTCTTACTCTTGAAGCAACAAGTTTGCAATGATCCAAAAAATCTTTCACTATGAAATGTGTTTTGAAAAACTCAACCTTTAGATTCTAATCTATAATTATGGAGACAAAAATCAGATTCTTCTTGATCTTGGGCACATGCATACCACATATGTTCCAGGGCCAACAATAGTGAAAACTCAAGAGACATCTTGAAGATCTAGGTGAAAGAGCCATGTAAGTTTAGGACAGCACCCAACCTGGTTTACAAGACAAGGATACTGCGAAAATGATATAATCTCTTGGTCATCTTTGCATGCTTCTTATACGGCCAAGAGAATACAGAAACATTCCCGCAGAGTTGGGTGATTTTTTTGGATCAGTTAGTGAACAAAGGAATACCTTTCAACCAGTCCGATATGTTGGCTCTCCGGTTGAAGGAACAAGTAACAGAAGCCCGACATTTTCCCAAGGGTTAGGAGGTAAATATTTTCATGTCTACTTACATACTTGATGAAATTTGTGCTCGTCAGCAGTTCCCAAGCTTGTTTTAGGCATGGACAACTTCAGAAACCTCTATGCACACTTATTGCAAGTTGTTCTCCAAATGCAGTTTCCGTGGAATTATCATTCAGATATCAAAGAACTTCGTCACCCTAGTATACAGGATGATATTTGAGCAGGATCCACCTTGCATGTCATAGGCAACAATGGAGGCATTGATTAACCTAGCAGATTGGTATCCCTCACCCCTTGGCACCTTCATCCAAATGTACAATGCCGAAAACGCTCCACATGTTTTATCAAAGTTGGCCATGGATAAGTTGGTCATGAAATAAGTTGCATATCACATCTCGATAGGGTTGTCGGCGAGACAACATAGGGAGAAGAAGTCATCTTGGCCCACTCTTCCTTTGTAAATCAGGTTGTATGAGATCCAGAATCTCAAGTATATTGAGGCTGAAACGAAGGAATTCAAGAGGTTCACCTTCAACACCAGAAGTTTCAATCCATATGACCCGCATCACTTAGTGAAAGACCACTGTGTGAGAGTTTATCATCCTTGGATCCATGGGGCATCTCATTGGCCTCAGGAATACCAATGGAGATATTTCTACAACTTCTCCAGTCTCAGTGTACCAGTCAGAATGGCAGTAGAGTGGTTAGCAGTGCAAAAGGAAACAATATCACCAGCAACAATAGAGGGCAACCACCCTGTGCTTGACAAATATAAGAGGAAGGTTGTTGTCAGTGCAGAGGTAGAGCAAAGCTACAAGTTCAAAGAATATCCACTCATGTTCAGAGAAGATTTGGAGATTAAGGCAAAGAGGTGACAACGCAATGAGAGTATCCCACAAAGGAAAAGAGAGAAGAAGAAGATGGAGGAAGCAGAAAAGGAGTTGAAGTAGAAACTCGGGGAAGAAAGAAAGCTATGTAGAAGAGAGAAGGAAGTGCAACAGGAACAAAAAGAACAGAAGGGACAACAAGCACATATTGATGAAATTGCACCCATATAGGTTATTGATTCATCCGAACAACTGGCACATAGTAAACAGGGTGAGAAGTTGCAAGTGTAGGACTTTTCTCAAGAGATTAAATAGATGCTAGAGCAGATGGACATGGATAAGGTTCAACCCGAGTTATATCAGGACATTGACCTCATGCCTCAGAATTGAGAGGTCACTCCACCAGCTTCACCAAATCTAGGAGCAGAGAAAGTCATAAGCGATCAAGGAGACATTGAAATCCTTGAGGACAATCCAGGAGTGAATGTGTACAACATATCATTCGATGAGTCACAACACAAAGTGGTCCAATCACACAAAGTTCCCACTCTAGATGTCCATGTATCTCATGCGTAGTTTGAAGAATGAGTGATCATGTCTAATGTGTGTAGACATCCAACTGCATTGACCGATGATACAAGGGCATAACCAAAGAAACCAAGTCGAGTGTTCGATTTTTGATAGCTAAGAACGACTGAATGGCTAAGGAGTTACAGGTGGCCAAGCAGGGAGAAGTGCAAGTTACAACATCCACTAGAGTAGAGTTGAGGAAAATGATACTTTATGAAGTATAATCTCTCAAGACAGTCATGTGGAAGCTGTACTTTAGGTTCGTCACCGTGCATAAGTCAATTTTCCATCTTAATAGTTGACAACAATGTTATGTTAGGAGAGCATGCATCTTTTCAGACATACACATTGTTGTCGATCACATGAAAATATGGAAAATGAGGTATAGGGGATCCCCATTGCACTTGCCAAATATGATGAAGCCAAAGATAGTGGAGTTGACGACACGCATCTAGAGTCAGATCAGGAACTATGAGGAAATCCTGCAGCTCATCACCAATTTACATACTTCACATGCATGAGTTTTCAAGATCATGGATGTCATTGTGTGCACACATGCGATCCCATCCATTAGCACACCCACTAAGGTGAAGACAAAGAGCCAAGTCCGATTAGAGCTTGACATGTACTTTGATCAGTTAATGTACATAGCCACCAACACAGACTTGCAGATGAGTGCAGACACTATGCACCAGTATGTTGTAGGTCCGGCTACACCCAGGAACATGATGCGCATGCTATCTGACAAGTTGGAAAAAGGTGCCAAATCAATGTACCTAGATGCAACGGAGGCAAGATTTCGCTTTTAGAAGGATGTCACCATATAGCACGCAGACACCATAACAGACTACCAAGCTTGGCATTAGTCCACCATCGTCGATCATGGAGAGGATGTCAAAGAGTTAGTCTTCCCATAACTATCCGAGTCTTAGTGATGTCTTGCATGGCTTACTTAAGCCCATTTTTGTCTCACATGGGTACATGTACAGATTGTATTGTAAACATATTGTAAAGTGAAAGACCAAGTGTCAATAGTAGAATGTAGCAGTCATGTGTAAGTTAAGAGTCATGAGGTTAGTTGAAGAATCACAAAGGGGAATGTCAAGGGTCACCCTACCCTTTGCTATTTATAGAACCTCATAACTCATTATACAGGCTTTTGGGAGCCAAGCTTCCTATAGGTATAACTTAGAGAAAGATTGTAGTGTATTGTAACAAGCCTTTCCTTCTCCATAGTGTAGAGCTAGTACATCTCTTCGGAGGAGTAGGCAGTAGTGACTGTAACGTTCCACTATCTGGGCTAGTGGTTGTCATGGTTGTATGTATCATTGGTTCTTTCACTCTTTTAATATAATAGAGGAAACACATTTCATGCATATATTTTTATTGTAGTTCAACTATCCTGGTTACTCTAATGATGTATGTAGCTGTAATTTATGCATGTATGTATGGACTATTCTATATGTGTTTGTATGAATCTTATCGAAGCGTGTTATTGGTATAATCCATCACTTTGGATCATCAATTATCTTGCTCTCCATCTCGTGATGTCTTTTAGCTCATGTGTTCCCTTTCAAACTACATGCTATCACAGGCTTCCAAGGGGTGCGGTCTTCTCCCCTTCCATGTGTTAGAGCCTTTGATGCACCTTCCTTAACTTACTACAAGGTCACACCCTTGCTTCCAACAAGGACATCTTACTTACCTCTACGCACAACCGCATTCAAGGCGATATTGTACTACCCATTGTTGGGGCTCCTACTCTAAATGGTCTGAGGTCTAGTTGGGACATATTACCGGGGAGATCCCTTGACATGTTGGAATTTCCAACAACATCAATGTAGCCCAAAAAAATCACAATTTCAGTTGAAATTATCTCTAGCTTCTAGTGAATAAAAGGTTTCGCCTAATAATGATATTGTGCTTAAACAAATTAAATGATTAATTAATCTAAAAATTAACTAAATATATATATTTATTAATATTATATTATATATTATATATATATAGATATATATATTATTATATATATTATATTATATATATATATATTATATATATATTATATATATATATATAGATATATTTATATATATAATATTAAATATTTAATTATAATAAATATCTAGGCAATACCCACAAATTGACTGGGTGGTCTAACTTGCCAAAGAGGGTAACCAAGTCTGTTGGCCACTAGTCAACATTATATGCCATCCAAAAACAAAATGGCTTTAGTCTTTCTAGCCAAGCTAGATAAATCTCAATCTCATGTCTAGATACTACATAACTATAAAAACTAGCATAAGAAACAGGAAAATCAAAAGCTAACTGCATAAAAAAAAAATTAAGCACGAGGAATCTAGTCTTTCTTCTCATCGGAAATAGAGGCTAAAGGAGCAGGGTATTCAACATTTTCCCCTGGAATTCCATACAACTCTAGGATGCAAGGGATGTGGTGGTCGATTCAGTCCATCCTAATGTCCTGTTTGTGCAATTGAAATATTATTTTTCCATGTCTTTTTTTATAGCTTGGTAGGCCCTCACTGTTATCGCCATTGCGACATAGATTTGTTCCATCGCTTTTCCAAGAAGACTTTTCATTAATAAATACAAATAAAAGGTGTGTTTAAAATGAGTAATTCTACCACAAGTACTCCTTGGATCTGGGACCAATGTCCTCCAATTGGCGATCTCTTCCTCTAGTTCACTTTCTTGCTTAATCTTCGCTTCCCAGTCTTCAATCAGCTTCCGAATTCCCATGTTCGTCTCATCTTGGTATGCCTCTATTGCCTCTACTATGAGGTGCTCGATGGGCTTATGACCCCTACATGCTTTAGACATTCTCAACCCCTTGTCTGCTCGGTGGGTTGGACCTTTCCTACCTCGACCATGTCCTCTTGCTACTCGATCCATAATCTATGTCCTACCTCGACCATGTCCTCTTGCTACTCGATCCATAATCTATGTAGTGACACCCTATGGATAGTCAAACAAAGTTAGGTCCGTCAAACCTTGTGCATCATCCCATATTTGTTGTTCATAAAGTGCCTCTCTTCCATACTTCACCACCTGAAAGTTAATTTTGCCCAGAGCCCACAAGTGGCCAAGGGAATTGGGTTTCTCGCTTATCTTCCTAGGCTCCTCATAGTACTCCTCCCCCTTACTATGGTTCAATTGTCAGTCATCTCGCTGCACCTGGAACCAAGCCCTCAAGCTTGTTTGGAGCCTAGCATGGCACCTGCATTTATACCCACTTTCAACACCCTTAGCCAGCAGATGCCATCCATGGCTTTGCTTGCCCATCTGTCTAGAATTTCACCCAGGATACCTAGCATTGCCCTCAATACCATGCAGGTGCCCATTTTCCCAAGGTTTTCTCAGTGTCCTACTGCCATGGCTAAAATCCCTACACCCTACCCTTAGCTCTTTCATGTCTCTCTCTTCAGCAACCAGCCCCCCAAGAATGGAAAACCCATTATCCCCTATTCTCCCACTCTGAGCAACTAGAGATAGGCCCGTGTATCTTCTCAACCTGCAATTTCCAATGTCATTGTCAAGATTCTGGTTCGAATGGGATAAAAACAAAAAGCAAAACCAAGCCATGGCACTTCCTTTCCTCCCCTAGTTCCTCCCATACAGAGCTACTCCCCGTTGAGACAGCCTCTTGCTCGTCCCTTCCCCCTAGCAGAAACACAACTAGATCATGGAAGTGATACAGGAGCCCAACTAGATCATAGAATTGATACAAGAGCGAGACCAAATTACATACCAGGAAACCATTTCTTGTCTGCAACCAAGGTTCCTTTCTTGCCTTTTCCCCTCTCTAGCTCTAAGTCACCTCCCATCTCCACAACTGCTCTCTCTTACCCTACACGTCCAACATCTTAACCTTCTCTGCCACCCTTTCTTATTCCTTCCTTCGCCACCTTGCCAACACATCGTCCAGGTATTCATATCAAAGGACACTACACCCCCTGCCTTGACCATGTGGGGGACAACGGTTGTTATGACCTTTGTACATCCCATATCACATCCCAACCTGTCTACTCTAACAATGTCCCACATCCCGATCGGGAGAACTAAATAATAATTTTATTATTATTAGTATTATAATCAATTAATATATGAGATATATAAAATTTAACAATATTACTAATATTATTAGTTATGGAGATTTATGACCACTTTACAAATTTCAAAAAGAGCATAACTATCTTTGAGATAAATTTCAAACCTTTATCCTCAATATTACTAAAAATATTATGTCGATATTTGGTAGATGTTAACTACCCATCATCCATCTATTGATTAATGATAATTAAATTAAAAATTTTAAATCCTTACTCCAAAATAGAGATACTTATTGCCCCGAGGGGCACTCTCCAACCCAGTATGGAAGAGATGTTGTAATATTATGTTTATGTAAATATTTTGACCTCGTCAAATGACATTAAAAAAAAGAAAAGAAAAGAAAAGAAAATAATAAAATAAATAATCATAATTATTAATTAAAACGTTTCTCTTAAGTCCAATTACATAAAAAATAAAATAAAATATCATGGCCTAACAATAGATGATTTAAGCTCACAATGAATGGCTTTTCTAGCACAATTTTAACAAAATCTAGCCAAAATTTTTGGAAGGTTACAACTGTCAAGTTTTAGAATTTTAGGGGCTCTAGGTGTTCTTGAGGGTGTTGAATCAATTTCCACCATTGGAAATCCAAGTTACATCTCTCATGTTCTAGAATTTTAGGTGCTCCAAGGGTTTTTAACGGTGTTGAATCCATTTCCACCATTAAAAAAATGATTCAAACGCTCCTAATTTTAGATATTTTGCAAAGAAAAAATGTTGAATTTTGATGAGAAAATCCTTTTGAGTAAAATTAAAGGACAAGTCCTCAAAGTATAAATATTTATTTAGATTTATGAAATTTTTATAACATTGAGAGGTATGGAAGAGATGTTGTAATGTCTTGTAATTTTCACCTTCTTAAAAAGATAATGACATACAAAGAATTACCAATTTGTAATTTTAATTTACCACAATCATCTTTAGAAGATTATCTATGAGAAGCTTTCAGTAATGAATGTCTTGTCCAACAACTCTTCCCACCATTTTTTTGCACCATGAATGATCTCTACCTTCAGATCTTGTAGAGCTTCTCCAAGTAAGCATTCTTCATGGAAAACCCTATTTCTCAAAGTTTGAAAATAAATATATTCAATGTCAATTCTCTCATCATGATAACTACATTAGTGATAACATTAGACAGTGGGTAATATGTTGACTATTTTTTTAATTAAATATTGAATTATTCCCTTAGAATATTATCTAAGATATTATAATTCAAGAATAAGACATTACTCAGATAAGTTTTATTCATTTTTTTTTTTTGCGTTTAGACATTAATTTAATTTAATTATGATCTCAATCATATAGTGCAATTTTAACAATAAATAGAATTAGTTAAAGAATATACTAAAAAAAATATTTTAAAGTGTAGAAAAGTTAAATTACTACTTTAAATTCAAGTACTACACACAATTACATATGAGAGTATGTTTCACATTTTAAATCTTAAATTATTTTTGAATATATAAGTATATATTTTAAAGAAAAATTTATAGAATTACTTTAAATGTAATGGAGAGAACTTTATGCACACATATGATAATAAATTTAATAAAAACTAATAGTTAAACTAACATAGGTCGATCTTAATTCTTAAGCTACCAAGGGCCAGAGGGATCAAATATCTTTTCATTAAAAAGAGGTTTGCACCTCAATAGATTTGGTCATTTTCAATGTTTGGTAGATCCAAAGTTAAGATGGATATATGTTGGTTAATAATTAAACCATTGGTTGATAATTAAACCATCCTAGATCAATCTCAACTGTAGATTTGTCAAGCACTAAGAAGTATTAAATATCTCAAAGTGAAAACCTCCTTTTTGAGTGTAAACCTTGAGGAAAGGTTTGTACCTCAAGAGATTTGATCCCTCTAGACACTTGATAGGTTCAGAGTTAAGATGGGTCTAGGATGGTAGACATAATTGCACCAAGAGACACTCTCTAGCTTACTATAGAAGAAATGTTCTAAGGTTACTTTATGTTATGTTATGTAAACATTTTGACTAGGTCAAATTACATAAAAATGAAATATAAATATAAATATAAAAATAAAATTAATAATTAATAATTAAACCAGATTAGATGCATCTTAATTTTGGACCTATCATGCATTGAGAGGGATCAAATCTCGCGAGGTGTAAACCTGAAGCACCCATGGGATCAAATTTCTCAATGTGCAAAGCTCTTTTTTGAGTGAAAACCTCAACATTTTGATCCGTGGAATCAAATTTCTCAAGGTGAAAACCTCTTTTTTGAGAGCAAACCTCAACATTTTGACCCATAGTATCAAATTTCAGAAGGTGAAAACCTCTTTCTTGTGTGCAAACCTCAACATTTTAGTGAATTTTTTATGTTTTGGTCTTTCTCTCATTATATCTATGGTTAGAGTTGTCTTAAATATGGTAAATATTTTTTGGAATTGTAAGTTCTCTCTTGGAGTTTGCATAATGTGAATTCCCAAGGGGTTTTCAGGGTGCATAATACATTTATGCATTCATAAATACATTTAAAATAATAAAAATTCATAATCTCACCAAAAATTGTATCAACAGATTTTAATGAAAAAAAACCAAAAAATAAAATAGCTGAAATACACCATTATATTAATTAATTTATATTTATATTATATTAGAAAATAATATTAGTTAAAAATGCTTTTTATTTACAATATCGTATTGTTATTTATTTCTTAAAGTTAAATAGAAACTCTATATTAAATTTGGTTAACTTCAAAATAAAAATAACTATCATGTGACCGAAAAGACCACTGGCAAAAGCATAATTATTTTATTATGTATTTAGAAATACAATTTTAATACAACAAAAAAAAAATCCTATGAATGTTTACAAATCTTCTATAAATCCTAGGAATATGATTATGTTAAAGAGCAATGGAGATGCCAATAAACAATGAAACAAAGTGTTAGGTTCTAGCTTGGGTCATTGTGAGGATAACCAACTGTCACGAAACCCGTGTGTGACTGATTGACAATGACATTGTGTGGGTAGATTGTGCTGGACACCCCATTCGAGAGTAATAAAATTTAATGTTGTTGTTGTTGTTGTTTTTTTTCTTCAACAGGAAAAAACCATCTGTTTTCTATTATGATAAAAACAATTCATACTTATGAAGGACATATCGTCCTCATAAACCTTGTGGTATCCACAACATGACTACATGGGGGAGAAAATACTCAACTTACATACAGCTAAAATGTTAACTAATAATTACAACATCTGTGATACTATATACTCTCTGCCATATTTTCAATATAACATAGAATTTCAGTATGAGATTCTATAAGACTAAGATGCAATTCATATCATTTGCATGTTCTGTAATCACAACCTTAAAGTAGTCATTCCACATATGTTTTCTATACAAAATCAGAACCAAAATTTGTACAAAACTTTAAACAAAAAGGAACAGAGAAATTCTACGAACTTATCTGCATTGAAGTTCTACCTTTTTATGAGTCCTTCAGTGGTCTATCCTAGCAACTTTATGTTTTCTACTTCTTTCTCCTTTAATCCCATTCTCATCGTGATATATATACCTTCTTCTGTGACTAGTAATCCTTTCTTCGATAATTCATCTGCGATCTTGTTATGTTCCCTACTAATGTGCTTGATGGACGGATTCTAAAAGGAATTCCATATGTTTTTTATACATCTCAGCCAACCTTGTAGGGAAATTTGTTCGATGTTGTTCTTCCCATTAAGATGATCTACCATACATTTGGAATCCACAAAAAATTGTATTTGAGGGATATCCAAAAACTTAATAAACCATAATAGACCCCATGGAGCAACAACTTATGCCTTCATACTAGTTCCTTCCCCCATGTATTAGTGTATCTGGAACTCTTCTTCTTCTGACAGCTTTAAGCAGAAACCGCACCCACATCTTCCTCCTTATGTTGCCCCATCAAAAAAACCCCACCAGGTAGTTGGTGATCTGAAGTCTCCCTTTCTCTGTCATCTGTTTCCTTGATATCTACATTCTGATCCGATACAACCTACTGTTCTATAAACTCATAGATTACATTTTTCCTCCATCTACTAGAACCAAAAACTAGTTGGTTACGACCTTTGTAAATTTCCCAAAAAACCACGAGAGTGATCAATCTCCTACTTTTACTCTGAGTAATCCACCATTTTAAGAACTCCTCAATTGTGTTAAACTGAATGAATGGAATCTGCATCTTGTTGATGAAGTGTTTCCAAATATAACAGATCTACGGCAGTGTAAGAATAAGTGTTCATTGTCCTCAGAGTTCTGCCTGCACAGATAGCATATCCCAGGACCATAGTGGTTCTTATTTTGTAAGTTTTCCCATGTAATATTCTTGTTCTGCCACATTAGCCAAAGGAAGATTACAATTTTTATTGGAATATTAATTTTACAAAAGCTGTGAAACCAACAGAATTCTACATTCTGAATTTCCTTCATGCATATTTTGAGATAGCATTTCGCCACTTCAATTTCTCCTATACTCTTCTTTTTTCCAGCCCATGTAATATAATCCCCTTTGTTGTCAAATCATATCCCTGCCTCCATTAATGTTTTAAGAAGTTGAAGCCAATCCAATTTATAATGATCAACAAGATTCAGTTGGGAGGAGTCAAGCCAAACTAGAATGTTACCATTCTAGTCACTAATCAACTAACTGAGGACATAAATGCCTCTTCTGTCTAGGTGCTGTATCAATTCCACTGTTCCAGGTGCATCCTCACCAACTCCTATAATGCAGTCTTTTCCCAACATAATTCTGTTACCTAATCCAAATAATCATGAGATATTTTGGAAGAGAATATTCTTGACCCTTCTAAAGTTGTCCCAAATATGTGAGCCTCCTTTTTTCCCAATTTCTCCTTGTCTAAACCAAAAGAAAATTCCTTATTCTTCATGTACTTAGATTAGATCAGCTTTCCCCATATGCCTTTGTAGTTGATGCCTCTCCATAATGACTTTAAAATAATAGCCCATCCAAAAAGCTTTAAGTTTAGAACACCCCAATCTCCCAAAATTTGGGTCTACTGATCTTATTCAACTTCACTAAATGATATTTGTGGTTCCTTCCTGCACCGGACCACATATAACATGCCATTACATGATTTAGAAGATTAATAATCATTTGTGGAATGCAAAACAAGTGTGCCCAGTAAATCCCAAGCTGAGTAAGAACTGATTGTGTGAGGATGATACATCCTCCCACAGAAAAACATCTATGTTCTCATCCCTTAATCTTCAGGTAGAATCTTTCCACTAACCACATCCAGTCTACATTTTTGTAGCTTCCCGGTTTTAGACGATACCCCAAATATTTCAAACCCTTGTCTAGATTTTCTGCTTTTACTCCAAAACAGTTATGGATATATGTGATATCATCCTTATTACATGAGCCATAAATAATAATAGACTTCTGTTCATTTTGAACAAGCCCCATGGCTATCCCAAACTTCTTTATGATTAAGGAAAGTGAAAACCATTTGATCATGTTTATCATACCTATCAACAGAATATCGTCAATGAAAACGCTGTGAGAAGCTCTCACACAATTGTTGATTTTTAATGCTTCAAATTCTCCAATGGACACAACTTTTTAATTTTTACTTGCTATACTGTCATCTTTCATCTAAGAGAGATGCCTTCTAAACTAATTCCTTGAAGTTGCCCTGTGTTTCATCACATATATAAATACTATTGTCATGCATTTTGTTACATCTGATATCTTTTCTGTAGATTCATCTAGTTACCATGTACAAGTGAGTTGCTCTACTACAAGTGGGTTTCCAAAGTACAACACTTTCATCATAATGCCAACAAAATCCTGCTGGAGCAATTGTGGTAAGAAGTTCTTAGACCTTTTCCTTTAGAGTTCATAGTTTGCAATTTTTCACATGTTATGCTTATCTATTTTGTTGAGTGTGCGCCATGGTTTCTTGGCACTGGCTACTGAAGAGTAGTTTGTCTTCCATTATGTCATCCTCTCCTTTTTATAATCAACATCCACTTGTTTAATAAGAAACTTGTTTTTTTTTTCATTATCATGATATATCTTTGCATTTAGTAGCAACATAGATGACATTTTTAGCACATGTTCTCGGTCATCAACACTCTTCACTTTCATAAACAATGGATGGTGTGGAACTCCCAAGCGATAGAGGGCCCCGGATAATTGTGGGGCTAGGATGGAGCCATGAATCTATCGAGCTTAAAATGCAAAGGAAAAACATATTCTAGGTCTATTAACTTTTAAGTAAGGAGAAATGATTACAAAGATGCAAGAGAATATATCCACTCCATTTCATTTCTTTTGCTTTGATAATGACTCAATCGCAGATTGTGGATTCACAAATCATGATTCTTTTTGTTTTACGTTTGAAAATCAAGACATTTTGTTATAGAATTTTATATGGGTGCATATACACAATAATAGACACACACGTGTGTAGAAGAAGATGAAGAAAAAGAAGACTTAACATGGGATGAAATCCCAAAACAGGGATATACCACTGTAGCAAGAAAAAGACGTCTTAACATGGAATGAAATCCAAACACAGGGATATACCACTGTAGCAAGATAGCCTGTATACATGAACATCATGAACATTTAACTGTATACTAATATAAGATTTTGAATTTTTTTGCTAGAGATATAATCCTCCTATATTAAATGAGATTTTGAATTTTCTTGCTAGAGATATAATTCTCCTCTCTTTTCACCTTTTGGGGAAATTGATAGATTTAGTAAGTTAAAAATATGGTCTGCATGATTATAGTTTTTATAAATATTATAGATCATGTGTCAAATTTTTTTTTATTTTTTTATTTTTTTAAATCAATGGCTATGAATGTAGTTTTCAGGATTTCCATAACTCATTACATAACTCATCACGTAATTCTTTAAAGTGTGCTAGCTCAATGGAATAGCTCAACTCATTACATAACTCATCACGTAATTCTTTAAAGTGTGCTAGCTAAATGGAAGAGCGCCTGCCTTACAAATAGGAGGTTGGTGTTTTCAGGATTTCCATAACTCATTCCATAACTCATCACATAATTCTTTAAAGTGTGCTAGCTCAATGGAAGAGTAACTCATTCCATAACTCATCACGTAATTCTTTAAAGTGTGCTAGCTCAATGCAAGAGGAAGAGTAACTCATTCCATAACTCATCACGTAATTCTTTAAAGTGTGCTAGCTCAATGGAAGAGCTCCTGCCTTACAAATAGGAGGTTCGTGGTTCGATTCCACTGTGTATGTTTTTTATATCGATTTATTTCAATGGTGAGATATTTCTCTAGAGACACAAAAATGAAGACAATTTTTTAAGACAATAATTTTTTAGAGACTGACTTAAAGACAATATTTAAGACAATACACAAGATTTTTTTTTTGTCTACGTTAAAACAATTTACCAAAAAATTGTCTCAAATGTTGTCTTAAAACCCCCCTTTATGTAGTAGTGATCAAATCTCCATTCACGAAGATACCCCCTTTCCCTTTATGTAGTAGTTATCAAATCTCCATTCATGAAGATGCCAAGACATATTGTCACATATTGAGATACCCCCTTTATGTAGTAGTGATCAAACCTCCATTCACGAAGATGCCAAGACATATTGTCACATATTGTCTCTAATGTGAGTGTTGTCTCTAGAGACACAAAAATGAAGACAACTTTTTAAGACAATGAAGATGCCAAGACATATTGTCACGTATTGTCTCTAATGTGAGCGTTGTCTCTAGAGACACAAAAATGAAGACAACTTTTTAAGACAATAATTTTTGAGAGACCGGCTTAAAGACAATATTTAAGACAATACATAATAATTTTTTTTGTGTTAAGTTAAAACAATTTACCCAAAAATTGTCTCAAATATTGTCTTAAAAACACCCTTTATGTAGTAGTGATCAAATCTCCATTCACAAAGATACCCCCTTTATGTAGTAGTGATCAAATTTCCATTCACTAAAGATGCCAAAAGCATCATTTACCATTTACTGAGTCATAGACCACAATTCTTTCAACCCCTATCCTTTTCAACTAGATAAGGCATATTAGGAGATTGGCAATCAACATTCAAAACATATCTTACTCTCACATATAGAAAGAGCAAAACCAAGTGGCAAACCTTCTCTCAAAGAGCGGTATTCACTCCTAACCAAGGAGGTTTTACTTTACAGCTTTCACATATGGCATGCTCTTGAACTCCGGGTCCTTCACTTCTTAAACTCCGGGTCCTTCACTTCTTAAACTCCCGGTCCTTCACTTCTTAGGAGAGTCTCTGTTCTTGCTATCCAGGTCCTTCACTTTTTAGTATAGTCTTTGTTATTGCTCTCTGAATACATCCAACTGTGCATTATTGAATTGTGGGTGGAGTTTCTGTTATTGCTCTTTCAACTTTTACAACATATCTTACTCTCACATATAGAAAGAGCAAAACCAAGTGGCAAACCTTCTCTCAAAGAGTGGTATTCACTCCTAACCAGGGAAGTTTTACTTTACAACTTTCACATATGGCGTGCTCTTGAACTCCGGGTCCTTCACTTCTTAAACTCTGGGTCCTTCACTTCTTAGGAGAGTCTCTATTATTGCTCTCTAGGTCCTTCATTTTTTAGTATAGTCTTTGTTAATGCTCTTTCAATACATCCAACTGTGCATTTTTGAATTGTAGGTGGAGTTTCTGTTATTGCTCTTTGCATACTTCCAACTGTGCATTTTTGTATTGTGCAATTTTGAAGCAAACTTACTCTTTGCAGACAATACTATAAGCTGCACTCTCTCAGTTATAATGGAGTAAAGTAGAATATTATAGATAAGAATGCATAGACAAATCAGCAGAAGATTGTATAAGGAATGCTTTCAGAATGTACTCTCTTTTTTGTTAATAAAACTAGGGACATGTAAAACGTTGACTTTAGCACGAATTTTTTTTGCAGGTCTGGAGTCTCCAACCAAAAAAAAACTAATTAGCATTTAGACATCATTTAACCAAAAAGAATAATCCAATTAGCATTTAGACATCATTTCGATTTTCAAATTCAAATTTGAAGAAATAGAATATGTACTTGTAAGTACAAAAATAAAAAATAAAATATATACATCTTAAACAAGAAAATAACTTTTAATATTAAATTATTATTAAAAAATTTTCCAATTAAAAGAAAAACCATATATCTTCTCTCCTGTGTAACACTAATAAAGTACGAAGTTGTATAATTGTAACCTATGCCTAATCGAAAACATCCGAAAAAAAACCTATGCCTAAAAGAATACTTCTATTACAAATTACGAGGCATTATCGATGAAACTCATCCTACTAAACAGACACTTCACCAGTTGGTTGGTTAGTTAGGCTTCCTGCAATTCTTGCGAATCTCTCCGCTTGTGCCCGTAAGAAGTTTGATGTTTGCCATCTTAACCATGGCGGCAGCAAAGTGCGAGAAGAAGGTGGTCTTGTTGGAGCTGTAGGTGGTCACCTGTGTGTAAATGTGTTAGAAAACCTGCACAGATGAATCTAGCTAGTAAAGGTTGAACACACAGCTTTGCAGAGCAAAAACATTAAAAGAAAATTGAAAGAAGAAAAGAATGATTCATTAGAAAATATGTTACAAAGCTCATTATATAGCATTACTGGGTGAAGATCCCAAGGTAATGAACTATAGTGGGTGAAGATCCCAAGGTAATGAACTA
>APFE030765994.1:33275-79194 GCA_000404065.3 Pinus taeda
TGGGTGAAGATCCCAAGGTAATGAACTATAGTGGTGATCAATGAGAAGACTCAACAACTACAACAAGTTCCGGAGATAACTAGTCAGTTGCGGAGTTAAAGAAGGAGCAAATCAAGGAGTAAATCATGCAAAAGGAATCTTGCATGCAATCCCATGCTCTAACTAAGAGTCCGCATGTAGATGTGTAGTAGTTGCATGCTCTAACTAAGAATATGCATGCAGTTGCATGCTCTAACTGAGAGTCTGCATGTAAGTGTAGTAGTTCCAACACTGTGAACCAGTGGAGCCTCCGTTGAAGAGTTGTTGATCAGAGTGGAGAAGTCCTTTCTTGCATTTCAGATTGATGTAGTAGTTGTTGTCAAAGATAGTGGGAGTCACATAATCCAAGGGCGACAGGTTGTTGTCTCCAGAGCCGGCGGTTCTTGGACACCTCGAACTGAACAAAGTGGAGTACGTCCTGTCTATATCTGTGTCGTTGTAAGTATGGCCTCTAAAACTTACGCACCGCGCTTGCCCTATATTATGATCACCTGTAGAATGAATATATTTTCACATCAGCTCAAAACCACCCATCAATATATACTGATGTACAGTCATTAATTCTTCATGCTTTTTTATGATAAATTGTATCTTTGTTTTTTTGAAGAGATCTCTCTTCATCTAAATATCATAAATGAAAAATAATATACCTACTCATCATAAATGAAAAATAGAAACAATATTATGATTACCAGATAGTGTGACCATTTCCTTTTTGGAGAGGCCCTGTGCTTGGAATAATGAAATTAGGTTGCTCAGATTGGAAGTGGGAGGCGGAATGTTAGTGTTTGCACCGCTAAAGTTCGCTGTTGTCGAGTCTCGCCGACCCAACCTCACAGCCCACCAAGGTCCACCCAGCTGTGAGGTAAATTTTTAACAGACATACTAAATATTAAATGAAATGACCAGATTATTGTATATTTTAGGAACGATTCATACAGAAATAATAACATGGCGGAGCAAGGTTAATCGGGGTTACTTCAACAACAGAATCACGAGCAGCAATGGCTATAATATCTGCGCATGACACGACACCGCTGCACGCATTTTCGAGTTGGTTCTTTATGGTGTCGATCACCTCGAAGCCCCTTGCCGAATTGTTATTGGGATTGGCGTACTTCTCGCTAGTGAAGGTCGTGGAATTGTCCAACAGGACGGACCCATCACAGCCCTGGAGCAAGCAATGAGAGAGTATTCATGAGTTGCCTCTAAATCAAAATATCACCATGAATAACCCTTGTCAATCTGGTTCAATCAATAATAATAATATGAATTGTTTGTTGCGCTTACATTAACGAAGCAGTCGTGGAATTGAAGGCGGAGAAGCGACGCCCCCATGCGTTTCTCTTTGGCAACCGCCTGCTTCACCGCGGCTTGCACTATTGACAGCGCCGTCGGTCAAGACTTGGCATAAAAGGTGGGGCTTAGTTTCAGGCCAGCCGTGGCATCAGTGAACGAAGACATAATAAACACCATTAAAGCAGTACGCGCAAAACGCTTCATCAAAGCAGCCATTTTTGCTTATGGACAACGGCAACCTATTTGCGAATTCGCAGCCTAGCAGGGATGTTATGGGAGATATGTGAACACCAAGTTATAAGGGCAGATGTTGGAATGTGAGGGGAAAATTCGTGAGCAGGGAAAAATAAAAACTCAGTCTAATATAAAAGGACTTTGGATTACTTGACTTTATTTTGTGTACCGCATTGGAGGCAACGAATATTTAGGGTGTTATTGGTCTATTAATTAGGCCGATAGGCCTTTCCTTTGAAAGAGACCTTCGTCGTCCCTTTCATTCTGAGATTGACACTTGGCATTCTTTTTAACATGACATGTGTTTAACTGTATTCGGATGGTCTTCCGTTACGGGCGGAACCTTCGATTTATTTCTCGTTACGTGTAGCGGAGGTGGGAGCTGAGCAGAGGATTCAGGGCGCTACGCTGGGGTTTTATTTTGCTTGTTTTGGGTTCAGCGGATCCTGCTTTCTTTCACCAGCCCAATAACGCCGGTGACTTTTCCGGCTCGAGAAGAGATCGAAATCGTGAGATTTGGGGAAAATTTTGTTCATCGCAGTGCTATTTGCGTGGAGGACGGTTCAGGATCGAGAGATATTTCTTTTGTTCGAAGTAGAAGTCGGTGATTTTTATACGGCCGACCAAGGGTTTCTGTCTTTTTAAACCCGGAGAAACAGGTTATCTATTTATCAGATCCAGGACCAGGGTTTGGATTTCGGCACTTAAAGCAGGATTTTTAGGGCTTCCTGCGGTTTTTTAATGTTTCGCGCAGCTCCTGGGTTGCAGCCGGTGTAAAAATGAAATCCGTGTGATAAAAGGGGGAAATCATAGGTTGCAGCCTGCAGGGCGAGGGTTCGAGTTCCGTAAAAGAGCTTGCCATTGGTGATTTTTGTGGTTGTGGCCTGTTTTGGAGGCTTCTTGCTTTTTAACGTTTTGAAGGATTGCTTTTTGAATGAGGTGCCTGTGAAGCATGTTTATTTTCAGTTAACAGAATCAGGTGCTCTGTATATTGAAGTTGGTATTATTATTTCACATAGTCCACTTCTCCAATGTGTTAAATGAACCCTTTGTACTTTTCTGGACTATTCTTTGCATCTCCACACCTCGTCTACTGAAATATAAATTGCATAGTTCACCGCTAACTTTGTCCAAACCCCAGGACCAACTTCCTATTGTCCAAGCCCCAGGGCCAACTTCCTTTCCATGGTTGAAGAAGTATCGGTGCAGACTATGATAGAAACAAAGTATGTGTCTTGGAGCTTCGTGGGCGACTGCTCAGGAGATCTACTGTGAACCCATCTTATTGTCTTTAAGCCAAATCCTTTATCTGGTTCTTGAAACAGGTCAGCTTATTGTCTTTAAGCCAAAGCCTTTATCTGGTTCTTGAAACAGGTCAAAAGAGAGAATACAAATATCATTCTTTACACTTGTAAAACGTTTTCCAAAGCTATATTCTTGTGGTTGTGGCCTGTTTTGGAGGCTTCTTGCTTTTTAACGTTTTGAAGGATTGCTTTGTGAATGAGGTGCCTGTGAAGCATGTTTATTTTCAGTTAACAGAATCAGGTGCTCTGTATATTGAAGTTGGTATTATTATTTCGCATATTCCACTTCTCCAATGTGGTAAATGAACCCTTTGTACTTTTCTGGACTATTCTTTGCATCTCCACACCTCGTCTACTGAAACTAAAGTGCATAGTTTACTGCTAACTTTGTCGAAACCCCAGGGCCAACTTCCTATTGTCCAAGCCCCAGGGCCAACTTCCTTTCCATGGTTGAAGAAGTATCGGTGCAGACTATGATAGAAACTTAGTATGTGTCTTGGAGCTTCGTGGGTGACTGCTCAGGAGATCTACTGTGAACCCATCTTATTATCTTTAAGCCAAATCCTTTATCTGGTTCTTGAAACAGGTCAGCTTATTGTCTTTAAGCCAAAGCCTTTATCTGGTTCTTGAAACAGTTCAAAAGAGAGAATACAAATATCATTCTTTACACTTGTAAAACGTTTTCCAAAGCTATATTCTTGTGGTTGTGGCCTGTTTTGGAGGCTTCTTGCTTTTTAACGTTTTGAAGGATTGCTTTGTGAATGAGGTGCCTGTGAAGCATTCTTATTTTCAGTTAACAGAATCAGGTGCTCTGTATATTGAAGTTGGTATTATTATTTCACATTGTCCACTTCTCCAATGTGTTAAATGAACCCTTTGTACCTTTCTGGACTATTCTTTGCATCTCCACAACTCATCTACTGAAACTAAATTGCATAGTTTACCGCTAACTTTGTAAAACCCACATCATGAGTTAGTCTAATAGACCATTACCATTTCCCCACAGATTCTGTAATTGCTATTGTTTTGTTTCCTTTATCTTTTTCATATCGTCATTTTAAATAGCCTTTATATTCCATAAATTATGTTTAGTTCAATCTTTAATTAATCCCATACAAAAAATCTACCTAGGATCTCAGTTAATGCTTCATAATATTCCTTTCCTTTACTATCAAGGGCATAGTTAACTGGCCCACTGCCATTCAGTCTAGATTAGAACAACCGGGACTTATGTTAGTTTTATCTATGGTTGCCCAGTCAGTGTTCTACCTTCAGCAGGGATGGCACACTTACTTTCCTTAGTACAGCAGTGTGTACAGCTGCAGCAAAGAGGGGTGGGGGCATAGCTCTAGAGCGCCACTTACTTTCCTTAGTGCAACAGTGTGTACAACTGCATCAAAGAGGGGTGAGGGCGTAGCTCTAGAGTTCCTTGGGCAGCAGGCTGTTCTTATGTAGTCATTGAGGGTACATGAATGCCCGCGTCATGCACATGCCAACCCTCTGCTTTTAGAGATTTATATGCATGGATTCTGTATGCATGCATTTTGCTGCTCATAATGGTTTCTACATGTTTGTATGGATAGATTGACACAGTTTTATGGTTGTGGGAAATGATATTACTGGCTTAGGGTAATACCGACTCGTGGGAAAATATTGCATCTCTGAAACCCCTCTAAACCCTGGGTGTGATATTTGTTCCGAGGATTGGTTTTTTTTATTGTTGTTTTAAATAGAAAACCCTCAATTTTAGGTTTGGAGTGGGGTTAGTCTCCTGGAACATATCCCTTTAGACAGAATGAGCTAGGAATCGAGCTTTGTTTATCAGTGGCTGTAAACCCAAGAGTAAGCTGATCTCAGAGCAAACGATTTTTTTTTGTTCTGGTCACAGATATGATAAGCTGGGACAAATTTCAATAAACCATGATCAGATTCTCACCATTGACTACTATTCTGTGGAGTGATGGCTTTAGAGGTTTTGCCCAATTTTGAATTCAACCAGATTCTCAAAGATTTTCAGATTAATGAGAACTCTGAGTTCCTGCATCTCCGGAGTCCCAATATAAGCAACTGAAGGGAATTTTGTTACAAAATTACAGGGCTATGAAAACTCCCACCTATCTACTGCACCATGGCCCAACCGACCTGATATAGATGTAGAAGTCTGCCATTTGTGTGTGGAGGGGGGCCCAAGGCTGGTAATTGATACCATCTGCAAGCTCATTGATGGAGCTTCCGTTGATTGGATCTGCCAAAGTTGGACAGTAGAGAATATTATATCTAAAATTAGCACAGTGCCAACATCTCCCAATTATAATATTCACTCACGTTCGTAGAACCGGCAACAAGTTTGCAGACATGTTGGCCAACTTGGGCTGTCACAAGCTCAACCTTCATAGAGCTAACATTTGGCCGCATGATTGGGTAGAATGGGAGTGCTCTATGGAAGAAATCATCAATCATGACAAGGCAACCCCGATGGGCGCGAACATCATGGCAGCATCGGACTTCCCAACACCCAGTGTACAGTACAAGTGGAGAGGTGCTTCCCTGCCCCCTCATTTGACATTAAACAGCCCATCTAAATTGATGGCTCGCAGCTCGCAATCTGACGGGATGAGGTATGGTGCGATGAAGTTTCCGGTGGAGTTAGCAGGGTTTTATTTGCACTTGAGTTGGCGGAGAAAATTCTCGCTCAGTGAATAGAAGTCCCAAGTGGAGTTACCAGGGGTTTATTTGCGCTTAGAGTTGGGGGAGGGAATTGTCGCTTAGGGAATTGAGAACCAGCCGTTGTGTAGATAAGCTCAAAGGGGGAAACTATATATATATTCGATGATTAATGATGAATTGTAGAGTGTTTGACTAGAGACAACTCTAGGTGAAGTTGTTCACATTCTCTATTAATTTCAATATTCTTTTTAATAGGGAAAGGTTTCACTAGTACTTTTAATATCTTTCTAAATGACTCAAATTTAATTTTTTCAAGAGGCTTATTAAAAATGTTTGAAGCATTATCACAATTATTACAATACTCAATATAAATCTCTTTTGACCAAACTTTCTCTCTAACAAAGTGAAATTGCGTATCAATATGCTTTGTGTTTTTATGAAACACTGGATTGTTTGCAAGTTTGATTGAGCTTCGGTTGTCACATTTGATAACCATAGGATCTTTTTGTTCTTCTCCGGCATCATGGAGAAGTCTCCTCAACCAAACTGCCTCACACGTTGTTGCACACAGTGCTTGACACTCTGCTTATGTTGAAGACAAGGATACAATGTTTTGCTTTTTGCTGCTCCTATATAATGAGATTTCATTTTGTAATATGATGGGATTTCACTCTACAAGATTGGTTTCAGTTTTACTTGTATTGTGGTATATGAAATTTCTCAGTTTTATTTGTAATAGGATGGGATTTCATTATGTAATATCATGGGATTTCCCTCCGCAATATTTGCTACTAAAATTTACAATTCCAAATTAATAATCCTATCGGCCTCTCTTTGTACCTTTTGGGACAATTGCTAGTATGTATCGTTATTGTGCGAAGCTTCTTTACGACGGTAGCAGTGCTGTGCTAAGTTTTCAAACCGGATAGCCCACACGAGACATTGTGAAACAAGAGTCTGACAAGGCGCAGTCTCTGTTGCCATTTCCACGATTCCTCAGCTGTCACTTTAGCTTTTGTAATTGCCGCACCAAACAATCACTTCAGTTTCTATGATTATTAGATCAAAACCTGCATGTTCACAAAATTGGCCAATCTTTTAGTGCTTTACCTAAAATAAACTCTTCATTCCTTGTGCCTGTATGTGATTGGATGTTGATTCTTGTGGTCGAAATTGGAACCTTTCCCACAAGAGATCGACTGTTCTTCATATTCTCCGATGCCATGGCGTGAGATAGAGGGCGATACAACTTCATAATCTTCAACCCCATGCCGTGAGATAAGGGGCATTGACATGGCATCTTTTGTCCATAACGATTAAAAATTGTCTAGGAAATATATTTTAAAATTAGATTCATTTGATGAAATGTGAAAATTTTGTTTTCAGAACTTTAATGATGTTTGAAATTTTGTATTAAAATTATTAATAATAATAACTATTCGGAGGATTTATGTTTTTTTCTTTTTTCTTGGTTGGGAATATCACAACCCAATGTAAATTATGAGTTCTTTATTTGATATAGATATTATAACCCAATATAAATGAGAAGGGTAAAAATATTTCACATCTATTATATATAAAATATTTTGATGTCTATAAGAAACAATATAATTTTATATCACTTTACAAACATAAAATAACAACAGTAAAAATCATATATAGAAGTAATATATTTTTATATTTTATAAAAATATTTCAATATAAACTCAAATAAACTATTTGAGTTCATATCACTAATTTATTTCAATATCAACTTCATACAACACATATGTGTGTAAAAAGAATAAAAAAATATATTTTTTGACGTTAATTATAATAAAATATTCAGTGCTCACAATGAAAAATTAATGGAAAGAGAAAAAACAATTACTTTCTCATGGAAGAAAAAAAAGAGATGTGTAATTTATGCAATTCTTAATTTAACGTTAATATGTTACATTTAAAAAATAATAATAATAATAAATAATTCAATGTGTATCATAAATAAATATTTCAATATGCAAGGCTAAACAATATTGATGTCCATTTAAAAATATATCACTAATAAAAAAATATTTTAGTGTGGAGAATGTGGTCCATAAATGTCACATTTGAATGGTCATGTGAAATGAAATATTTCAATGTGCTTTATATATATATCCATAATAAATATCAAAGCACTTCTAAAATCTAAAAAGTCATAAAAAGTAACTAAAGTATAACTTTCTTTTCAATTATTATTATAATTAATAATAATAATAATAAAAATAATTAATATATATAAGTTATATCTAAATATGCAATAAGATTCTTAATCATGAAGATTTACTCTATTTGAAGATTCTTAATTTGTAGATAGGTGATGAGTCTCCTAAACTAGAATAATGTTAAGTAAAGTTGACTCGGGATAGAGTCAAAGGAGGTTAAACAATGATGGTTTTGGGGCACATGGTATTGTGCACCCATGATATTCTGCCCGTGGTATTATATGTAATGGAGCCTATAAAAGGCTGGAAAGTGTAATGCAAGGCTCTTGAGGTGAGCAGTGAAGGCTCACTTGGCTAGATTGGCCACGGTTTTGGCCAGGATAATGAAATTTCATTATGGTCGGGTTTTTCCCCGGATTTGGTTTTTGGCCCTGTGTTTTGTGACATATGCTTCAATCTAGCGATATGTCTGTTGACTAACCCATGCGAGTTTTAGTGTAACGGCAATTGTTACTTCAACAAATAATTCAAAATATAAAAAGCTTAAAGTTCAACCAAACAAAACCGAACTTAGTGCGAAGAAAATCTCAATTCAATTTTTACAATCCCTCCACTCCCTTTTTAACTGTAATGTTTGTTATACAAGACCCTTCATACTCCCGAGATTCGTATCTCTGGTGTTGATTTTTGTAATTTTCAATATGATATCTTTTCACACATAAAAGTTGGTAGGAGATCCATAAATGCTTTGGCAATGCAATTGGAGCAATGCAATGCAAAGTCCACCATCGACATCGCTGTTTGTGTCGTCCCATAACTGACGCTTTCATTGCTTCGCTAGTTTGTGTCGTCGGATTGACTCGCTGCACAAACGGATAATCGATGCTTCCCCATTTGGGGATAACATTCGTCTGCTTCGACTAATGCACTTCACTTCGAAAAGGACGCGCAAACCGTAAATTGCAGTGTTTGGTTATTTGTAATTATGGTGTGTGTAAAATTCAATCTTACCAATATACAATAAAAATGTGAGAAGATTATCGAGAAGTAGATAGATATATTTTAAAAAGTAGTATGGTAGCTATTTGTGAAAAAATATTGCGATATATTTCTTAAAAGAAATATAAATATTAAAAATGGTGTCTGCTTATTGATGATACATATAACATGGATGATGTTTGATGATAGATATAACATGGATGATGTTTGAGAAAAGATTTATTGGGGGGATTTTTTTATGCTAAATATATTATTTTTTTCTTTCCCAGTCGAAGAATAAAAAGTTAATTTAAAAATAACCTATAAATATTGTAACTATATCTGTAAATTATGAAAAACAACTATCCACAAATCAAAAACAACTATCCACAGTACCTTTGTCATGCACTACTTCACTAAAAGACTGGCACTGTAACAATACAGAGAGGCGAGCAAAGCTGCAGATGCAGTTTACAAAGACTGCTGTCATGTGTCCTCATATTAAATACTTATTACGATTAAAAAAAAATCAAATCAAAACGAAATCTGTCACGAAATTCAGTTTACAAAATTCCTGTTACTTGTATGTATATATAATTCCTAAATCTATTGGCATGGATTGATAGTTTTTTCTTTTGGAGGAATTACCCATAATGCCAAGGGTTTCGAAATGAGGGTTTATACCTTATGTCTCCAGTCCAGGCATTCGGGTACAATGCTCATAGGGTTTTTTTTAAATGAAATTACTTATTAAGGGAGGTGCATATGTTATGTTCCTTTAATATAAATGTATTTATATATTTCCCAATGTCCTCATGCTCTAAATTCCATTTTCAATTCATTGCTTTCTCACTGTCTCTTAATTTAATTACAATTTCTTTTTCTTATTTACATGTATTTCAAACTTCAAAGCCAATGTTCCGTCTTGTTATCCTTTAGGTTTTTCCAGTTCCTCTTCTAGACAATATCTTTTAAATTTCGATTACAACAAGAAATTAAATGTTTATGTTACGAGAACAGTGAAGTTCCAATAAGTATAATTTCGACCATTTCCTCTATTACTACTTATGCATTTCTTGCAAGGTACTTTCTGCAAAGAGTTGACAAGTTATTTTGTAGTATATGGACTAGTTCTTTCTGGCACATGCTAACTTTTGTTTTCCACTTTTCTTAATTTCCTAATCAATTGTACTGAATATACAAGCTTAATTAAATAAAAATAACTCATTAAAATAATAAACCTTTACATTTCCTTGTTCTAAATAACAGTAAATACTTATTTTTAGTTTGCACCCATCAGTACAGAAGTTAAACTCTGTCCAATCTCGAAGGACAATGCTGATTTCCTCCCAACCATGAGATCAACTTTCTTGAATCTCGCCTAGAGCTACTTCTCAGATGGAGGAAGTCTAGTAACTGTTAGCTAATCTCATTGTGACTATCTCGTGACATAGCCCATCTTAGGCTGAACAATTCGTCTAACCCTTCAACATAGATTTCATATTATTCACAATTCTTTCCTCATTTTCCTCCCTTTTTCCTTAGGTACATCATACCCTATCAGTTTCTTTTCTTGAGAATAAATTTCCAAGGAGTAGTTATGGGTAGGTAACTGCCTACCCTAACTACTTGACATGTGATATATATATATATATATATATATATATATATTATATATATATATATATATATAATTGGGATTGTCCAAGTTGATCCAAATTTCTGCACACTTAATAACGTCGTTATTATTCAAACATTATTGTCGTTATTATTCAAACATAATCAAATATTAAATTGTCACTTTAGTTTTTCTGGGTCTAATATTAATATGAGGTTGTTTGAGTGCTGTAATTATTTACAATTATCGGGGACATTACAACTATTGATCCAATTAGCGCAAAAGACTCGCACTATAAAAATACAGAGAGCCGAACGAAGCAACAGATTGAGTTCACCAAGGGCCGCATATATAATTCACCAATATTTCCAATCCAATTAGGTCAAAAGACTCACTATAAAAAAGCTAAGAGCCAAACGAAGCAACAGATCCAATTCACCAAGAGCCACATATATAACTCATAAGGACTGCAAATCAAGTTAGGGTAAAAGACTCGTAGTGTAAGAATCAGTATGAAGTTATCTATTTGCAAGGAAATCTCTACTGGCATAACTCTTCTTAGAAACTAATCCAGGAGGGTCTTGTGAGTCCAGCATGAGCTAAGTCTTCAGTAGTTCAACATCGAAGTGATCATCAAATGATCATTGGTCGATGAGGTCTTGAACTATATCAACTTCACCAGTTTCGTCGTCAGCGTTCAGTCCGGTGTCATCAGCTTCGACATTGATGTTTATGGTTCAAGTTGTGTGATAATGTATATGGTTTTCATGATGTTCAGTGAATATGGTTTGATACCTAGTTGTCGACATGTGGTTGTCGTTAGTTCCACCATGATTTGGTTGTCGATATGTGATTGTATCCCGTCTCACAGGATTTGGTGTCGACGTGGGTTTGTCATCCATTTTGTAGGGTTTGGTTGTCGTCATCATATGACGATTGTCGCAAATGTCACTTTGTGACAATTTGATGTAAGGGATTGTTTTAAGAACAAAACGATATAAAGTCGTAATGACTAAAATATGAACCTAAGTCCTAGCCCTCAAAATTTATTGTACAAATCAAATGCAAGCTTAATCTAAACCGTAAACCAAACCTAGAACCATACCCATGAATTAAAACACATTTGGAAATACATTAGAAAAGCATATAAAAACCGTACATTACAAATCAAATGTGTTTTAAATACATTAATCCTAAGTCTAAAACCATCAACCTAAACCTAAACCCATGTATTACAAATACATTAGACCTAGACAAAACCCATTCTGGCTATTGCAATTCTATGTGATAAAACCATTCAAAACCATTACAAATAATATATATTAGTCATAAACCACAAGCCTAACCATAGCGGGGCCATGTGAGAAATCGTGGTGGTGGTCAACGGCCATAAGTTAACTGTAACTGCATCGGCAATGTGAACAAATTTATGTGTAGATTGCGACGGAACTATCATCAGGACCACCAACATGTGAGCGGAACCGCCAGAAAAACCGCCAACCATCACCGTCCATGGGAACAGTTAGTGGGTGAGTCACCGAAACTGTCAGCTTGGGGGTTACCATAAACGGTTATAAACACTTGTTCACATGCGCTGTTAGCACTCCTCCGCTCGGGTATCTGACCGCCAACGATTTTGATTTATAATAAAGTTTATTTTTGGGTTTTGGTTATTATTGTCATTTAAACTAATTCAACCACCATGCAAGTTATCATAAGGTGTCAAATAATGACAAGACCGACGGAAAAAAAACCTAATTATAGCTCATTCATCCCGAACTCAGCCTAAGGAGGTTAGAGTGCACTTACAGTGTTTTAAAAGGTTGTTTTGTTCATTGGAGAGAATTAGAGTGGTTTTGAAGTTTTGTGTGCAGATTTTGGAGGTTAGAGGTTGTTTTGTTTTCAGTGTAACAGGAGCATCCAAAGTCAGAATTAGGAACCGTGACATGCGTTAGAAAGCTGGTTCAGAGAGATTTCTCATGATAATGACCAGAAGTGCCTATGTGCACATTCAGTTTGGTCAATTTTCTATGTAATCAAATTGTTCAGAATCAATCCTAATAAAGATGTCCCCATCTTGAAAGAAGACCCAGTGACATAGTCCATCAAGGATGAACTCTGTAATCAATCTTGCTCTCTGGTATCTCTATGTATTTTTTGTTTTCACTTTTGTTTTTTCATCTTGCTTATGTTCATCATATGTCGTAAATTCTTTCTTCCCAAGTAGTTCTCATGGTTTCAACACTTTCAGTTAACATTCTATCATTAATGGAATTAATAAATTCTACATCAATTTGACATATGATCATTTCAGATCATATAATTTGGTATCAGAGTAGGTTGCGTTTGTGGAATTTTCCATTGAATGTTAACTAGGTCAAAGTCGCAATGTGGAGAAGGAATCCTTGAGCAGATTGATCCAGATATTAGAAAGCAAAGATTTGTTCATAAGTCGACCATGACAAGATCTGATGCAGGTGAAATGCCAAAAGCTAAGATGAGTGAGGAACAATTTCAACAAGCATTCTTGACTATGCAGTAGATGTTGGGAGATATTGACAAAGATAAGAAGGTGAGAGATGCAGCTTCTTCTTCAAATACATCAAAGAAGGATAAAGGTAAATGCAAGGCAGATAAACCACCTTCACGTCCATCATCTCCATCATCATCATCATCTTCTTCTTCTTCTTCTTCGAGTGCAGAATATAAAACAAAAAAGAAACCTAAGGAAACATCTCTTTTGAAGCTTGATGTAAAATTTTAGTTACCTATTTATGATGGTGAAATGAATCCTGAAAAGCTAGATATTTGGATTAAGAAATTAGAAGTGTATTATCGTATTCAGAACATTTCTGATGATAAAACAAAAATTTAGTTAGCTACACTCAGAATGGGGGGGGAACAATTTTATTCTGGTGGGAATGTAAAACTTAGATAGATGTAAAGCGGAAAGATAAAGTCATCTCTTCATGGTCTATGTTTTTAGAAGCTCTTAGGAAACAATTCTATCCTTTAGGATACATACAACAAGTTGTTATTGATTGGCAACATTTGAGGCCAGGTAAAGGGTAGAGTGTTCAGGAGTTTACTCAGGAGTTGAGAAATAAAGCATTGGTGCTTGGTATTTCATTGGATACACATGAAACTTTATTAAAATACATCAGCAATTTACATTCATATTTGCAGCATACATTATTGATGTTTAATCCTGATGATTTTGATGAAGTGTGTGTTCAAGCCTTACATATTGAATCAAGTGGCAGACCATTCAAATTTTCACCACAATCATCCAAAGAGTTGGAAATTAAGGATTCCAATGACAGTAAGGGGAAAACAATTTGAAGAGAAAGAAATCAGCAATAGCTCAGAAGGAAAGACCTACTTGTTCTCATTTCCAAAGAATCGGTCATGATGAATCTAAGTGTTGGAAACTTCATCTAGATCTTAAGCCCAAAAAGTTCCTTAAAGAGAAGGATGAAAAGAAGGCAATTGTAGAAGTCCAACAAGATCTAGGTTTCGATTCAAGTGATGAAAGGAGGATAACGGCCATACTTTCGATAGGTAAAACTTCTGACACTGGTTAAATTCGAATATTTTGCATCTTCATCAAAAATAAATCCTTCAAATGAGGATAAAAGAGTTGAATTATTTAACATAAGGATAACTTCCAAGCACTCAAAGATAGATACAATGTTTGACAATGGATCACAGGCAACTTTAATATCTTAATATTTAGTTAAGAACATGGATTTGGAGACACGGAATCATCCAAGACCTTACCCATTAGGATGGCTAAAGAAATCAACTCAGATAAAAGTCACAAAATAGTGTCGATTAATATTTTCTAGTACAACTAATTACATTGATTAAGTGGAATTAGATGTGGTTCCAGTAGACATATGTGGAGTTTTCTTAGGAAGTCCTTATCTTTATGATCATGATGCAATATTTTATAGGAGAGAGCATAAATATCACCTTTATAAACATGGGGTTGAATTTATTGTCAAAGCACATCAAAGTAGAAATCACTTGAATTTAGTTATTGCTAATCAGATGAAGCGATTAATAAGTTCAAATAAAATATTTGTAATCATGTGTGTAAAGGAACAACATAAGAATCAACATGATGTTTATTCAAGTTATGAGTCTTAGCTTAAAGATACTTTGATTAAAGAGGTAGAAAGTTTTCTACTTCCATTTAAAGAAACCAAGCATCTTACTCATAAGCAGGAAATACAACATGAAGTACAGATGATGCCTAAAGCTCCTCTTCCTAATGTTAGAATGAATCAATTCAGTCCAAGTCTGGAAGTTATAAGTTACAAGGATGCAGGTTAGTATTGGGGAAAGTCAGTGTTAAATTTCTCTTGTATTGTGTCACCAATTCATGTTTCAAACAGTTTGGAAGCTTCTTTTCAAGTGGAGAGGAAGCATATTTGTTTTCATGTCAAAGCCTTTTCTAAAGTAGTTTCAAAGCATCCAATATATCTAAGGGACACTTATGCATCAAGGGAAAGTGCTAATCAATGGAAGCATCATTTAGTGAATAAGGAAACAGTGATTCAAACAAATCAACAACCATTTCTATAGTTTCAAAACCAAACTAAGTTGTAGCAGTTTTCACGTTACAGTTTAATGGGTTTATTACAACAAGTTCACTTAGTAATTAGGAATCAGGAAATTATATCAAGTCGAGTAGCTAGTTTGATGTCAAAAATGTCTTCGATTGTCTCTGTCATTCCTCAATATAGATTGTTAATACATGTCAATGGTATTGAACAATATCCTATAGAGACTATTTTCAAAGATGATTATGAATCACTAATTCATGGTATTTCGTGGAAAGAAGTCAATTGTCATGTTCATAACAGGTTGTTTAACCATATTCACAAGTTGTTCATACTGCAGATGGATGGAATAGGTCACCAATTCAAAATGTGGCATAATCAGCATCATCAAGGTCATCACTTTCAGGTGGTTGATCAAATGTATTGGTACATCATCAGGGCAAGGTGGAGAGTGAAGGAGCTCTACCCTCATTTCCTATCTGTCTAGTCAAACCTTTGTGGTCCAAAAGCTTTCAAATGGAGAGAATTGATCTAGGAGGATCTTGTCAGTCCAGCATGAGCGGAGTCTTTAGTAGTTCAACATCGAAGTGATCATCAAATGATCATTGTTCGATGAGGTCTTGAACTGTATCAACTTTGCCAATTTCGTCGTCAGCATTTAGCCCAGTGTCATCATCTTCGACAGTGATGTTTATGGTTCAGGTTGTCCGATAATGTATATGGTTTTAATGATGTTTAGCGAACATGGTTTGATACCTGGTTGTCGACATGTGGTTGTCGTCAGTTCTGCCAGGATTTGGTTGTCAATATGTGATTGTCGTTTGTCTCGCATGATTTGGTGTCTACATGGGTTTGTCATCCATTTTGCAGGGTTTGGTTGTCGTCATCATGTGACGATTGTTGCAAATGTCACTTTGTGACAATTTGATATAAGGGGGTTGTTTTAAGAACAAAAATATGTAAAGTCCTAATGATTAAAATCTAAACCTAAGTCCTAGCCCTAAATATCCATTGTACAAATCAAATGCAAGCCTAATCTAAACCCTAAACCAAACCTAGAACCATACCCATGTATTAAAACACATTTGAAATGCATTAAAAAACCATATAAAAACCATACATTACAAATCAAATGTATTTTAAATACATTAATCCTATGTCTAAAACCATCAACCTAAACCTAAACCCATGTATTACAAATACATTAAACCTAGACAAAACCCATTCAGGCTATTGCAATTCTATGTAATAAAACCATTGAAAAACATTACAAATAATATATATCAGTCATATACTGCGGGCCTAACCATGTGGGGAATAAACTGCAGTGGGGCCATGTGAGCAATCATGGTGGCAGTCAACCACCAACAGTTAACCATAACCGCATCAACAATGTGAACAACTTTATGCGTAGACTGTGACAGAACTATCATTGGGACCACCGACATGTGAGCGGAACCACGAGAATAACCACCAACCGTTACCGCACATGGGAATAGTCAATGGGTGAGTCACCGGAACCGCCAGCCTGGGGGTTACTGTAAATGGTTATAAACACCTGTTCACATGCGCTGCTAGCGCTCCTTTGCCCGAGCATCTGGCTGCCAACGATTTTGATTTATAATAAAGTTTATTTTTGGGTTTTGCTTATTATTGTCATTTAAACTAATTCAACCACAATGCAAGTTATCTTAAGCTGTCAAATAATGAAAAGGCCAACGGAAAAAAAAACCGTAATTGCAACTCATTCATCCCAAACTCAACCTAAGAATGTTAGAGTGCACTTGTAGGGTTTTAAAAGGTTATTTTGCTCATTGAAGAGAATTATAATGGTTTTGATGTTTTGTGTGCAGATTCTGGAGGTTAGAGGTTGTTTTGTTTTCAGTGTAACAAGAGCATCCAGTGTGAGAATTGGGAACCGTAACAGGCATTGGAAAGCTGGTTCAGAGAGATTTCTCATGACAGACTAGACGTGTCTGCGTGCACATTTAGTTTGGTCAATTTGCTATTTAATCAACCTCTTCGGAATCAATCCTAATAAAGCGGTCGCCCATCCTGAAAGCAGACCCGAAGACATAGTCCATCAGGGAGGAACTCTGTAATCAATCTTGTTGTCTGGTATCATTGTGTATTTTCTGTTTTCACTTCTATTTTGCATCTTGCTTATTTTTATCATCTGTCGTACAATCTTTCTTCCCAAGCAATTCTCACGGTTTCAACACTTTCAGTTAACATTCTATTTATTAATGGCATTAATCAATTCTACATCAGTTTGACATATGACCATTTTATGTCAGACAACATTGATATTATATCTATTATCGATGGGCAAACACCATTGATATCAACAATTTTTTGCTAATTTTTTTATTCATTTTAAGTAAAATTATATACTTTTTTATTTTAATTTAATTTACTGGTTAAAATTCATTTTATTTTCATGTGCTTAGACTAAATTTTGTAATAAACAATAATACAATCAGTGTTTTTATGTTTAAAATAATTAAATAATTAATTAAGTGAATCTACATTAATGTTTTTTAATTATCTAACGATTTTTTTATTATATTATAAATAAAAATTTATGATTTAACTTAATTTTCACTTAATTATTAATGAATTTATCCCATTGTATTTGTTTATTTATAAAGTTATTTAATTTTACTAATAAAATTTTTAAACTGGTTAAATAACAATATATTTATTAATTTGAATTTGCTAATTAATAAGTTTTAGTATAAACAAATAATTAAATTACATTTTAATTAATAGATAGTTAATAAGATGTCATTTTGTTATTATTTGTTCTTAGCAAGGAAATATTCTATTAATCAATTTGTTTGTTGTATCATTATTAATTTAGTATTGACCAATGCAATATATAGTGTTTAACTTCTAAAAATACATATTTATTTTCAATATTATTTAAAAACTATTTTTCAAACATTTAACTGAATCATAATTTGAAGGTCTTATTGTAGCCATTGCACAAAATAGTGCATGTGGATAGTTATCTTTCATATTTTCTGCCATAATTTATGGATATAATTGCAATATTCATGCATCAATTTTAGATATTTGTGTAGTGATTTTTTATTCTTAAACTTGGAAGGGAAAAAATAACGTATTTACAATCAATTACTTCCAAACATAATTTAAGCAATTGTTTGCATAAAAAATGGATAAGAACAAGTGTTCTACTTAGCATAATCCCTGTTTAAGTGGAAATTTATGGCAGTTATCCACATAACATTGTATTTTGCAAGGACTACAGTAATAATCATTACAGAATAAGACCTAAACCAATCATATTATAGATAAATAATTTTTAAATATTAATAAAAAATAATAAAATTCTATCCATAATGTTAAACTATGGAGAAACTACATTTTTTTTTGTCAAAGGCAATGTAATACCTAGTTTAAAAATAAAAAAACTAATGCATAATATGATGAGTGTGACAGGTATAAGAATCTCTCTTCTTTAAGCCACCCTCATTTTTAAATTGACATCATTGAATGTAACTAATTCTTAATTCAAGTCCAGGTTTTGACTATTTCTTCAATGAAGTTTGTGGAGATGGGTTTATTAAAGAATAAAAACTATCTTAATATCAATTAAGGAAGTTGTTTAACAATGTTAACTAATTATTTTTTAAAGTTTTTTAAACCATAAATATAAAGTAGATTTAAAATGAATTAGTAACATTTTTTGTCTTACTGTTTAATATTAGCACAACCACATTAATAAATATGGTCTATATATACCAATAGGCATACATCAAGCACATGCAAAGCTACATTAGTAAATGAAGTTGATATGCAATATATAATGTCAATATTATAAAATCTAGTAGTAAACCAAATATTATAAACCCTAATATTAAACTCTATCATTAAACACAGTAGAGGAACCTCAAAATTCACATGACACGTGGCTGCGAGTAAACATCTAGGGGTCTACGACCAGTCCTCCTCTCTATAAACCAGGTCACAACTTACAAGATTTGAACCTTTGATCTCTTAGGACTCAAATTACTTTGATCAACAATTGAACTACCCCTTGGGACATATTATAAACCTAACATTAAACTCTCATATTAAACCCAATATTGTAAATCGTAATATCATAAACCTAATATTAAAAAAACTAATATTAAACCCAATACTATAAATCCTAGTATTAAAAACAATATTATAGATTCAATATTGAACCCTAATATTAAACCCAATATTATAAATGTTAATATTATAAACCCTAATATTAATGACAATATTATAAACTCAGTATTAAACCAAATGTTACAAACCCCAATATTAAACGTAATATTATAAACCATAATATTAAAAAATCAAATATTATATTCATAGTATTAGACCTAATATGATAAACCCATTATGATAAACTCAATATTAAACCCTAATATTGGATTAAATATTATAAATCCTAATATTATAAGCTATAATATTAAACCCAATATTATCGCTTATATTAAATCCTAATTTTTTAATGTTGCAATGTGACATTGAATAAATTGCAATATTATGTAATATTGTGACAATGATTGTCACATTCTGATGATAACCCTCATAAGATTGTCTCTTTTATGACTTTTATATTAGACCCGTCACTGAAATCCAAGTAAGACAAGTAATATATTATGACAGCGTAAATATTTATTTTGAATAATAGAAATAAATTGTCTTGTATTATTATTCTTTGCAATATATTAAAGGCTATCATGTGAAGAGATTAGAATCCCAACTACCAAGAAAATAGTTGGAATTAGCTATGCCCAAGAAGGGGGCAAAAAAACAAAGACAAATTTATTCATTTTTTTCATACAGTAGGAAATGTTGGTTGAGAAGACAACTAAGAAAAATATACATAATTCGAGATAAATGTCATGGGTGAAAGTTCATTTTAGAAATGGACCATGGGAGATAAAGATAGTAAAAATAAATGAAAAGGCTGATGGGAGAAAAATACTAAACCTGAACCCAAAATTAGCAAGATGGTGCTAGGGTTAAGTAGGTGAAACTAAAGAAGAAATTCAGAGTATTTTTCCTTGCAGTTAGTAGTAGAGCTAAGTGGGGACTACTCAGAAACATAGTTTAGGGTTGGCAAGAATGAGACAACCTTTAATCTCTTTTCAAGAATCCTTTGATAAATATATAAGTATCTCGGAAAATATACGTTAATATATTATTTTTGTAGTTTCTAATTATGAATGAAATAAGTAGGATTTTATTTATTTGTATTTTCGTAAGTGTATTAAGGACAGTGAATGAATAAACCCTACTAATGCTATGTGAATAAAATGTATATGTATAAGTATGTTTTTTCTATTGCAGGAAAGCTAACAATTAAAGAATATATGATTTAACTTAGGGGTTTCTACAATGATACCAAGTATCGCTTTGCTGTGGGAAATTGGGAAGGAGACCCTAACTAGATACCAACTCCGGTATCTATGATATAGATAGATATGAAAACTAAACTTGAGAGAATTAACCCATGTAAATATTTACATGGAAACCAGAGAAACAAAGATAGGAAACAATCTATCTTAGACAATAATATTCATTTATACCAAAAATGAATTCTTTGCAAATTGTGGAAGAAAGAGTTATGTACATATATACAACAATACATAATCTTCTTAAAAAGAAGTAGAAGTTGTTTCCACGTTAGCAAGTCACATGCCAAAGATGAGAAAATGATAACTCGTTAATTACCCATGAAATGTGAAGTTCTGGGAAAGTTATAAAGAGGGTCGTAAAGAAGAACTTAGATGAACTCCCATGATAGGACTCTAGGAGTCCACTAGGGCTTCTGTCCTACCTATGGTATATATATATATGATTTTCCACTAAAGCATACTTACTTTTATAACAATACATAACTAAAGTGCATATTTTAAACTAGAAAAGAGTATTCATGTGCACATGTATAGGACATGAAAGGAACAATACTAGAAATAACATGCAAAAGAGTTTAAAAGAAAAATATAAAGTTATATTTCTTGAAATGAAGTATGAAATATTACGACTTGGACTTGCCACTTTCGGCTGAAATACAAAGTATAGGATATAGAAGACTTAGGTCAATACAAAAAGGGGAAAACATTAAATACAATCAAAATTCTACAAGGCTATAATTATAGTAACCAACTTTCTTCCAAAATACATTATTTGAAACCTCAAAGAGAATTAGACAAAAGATGTTTTTCCTATCCAGTCAAGAACTTTTACTGAATACCCTAATTATAAATTAATTCACATAGCGTGCGATTAAAAGATGAAGCCCAACATGGCCAGATAACTTGTAAAAGAGTTATTGTAGATGAATACCTATAAGGGTTGAGGTGAAATAAATAACCTTGGATGAAAATTAACCTTGAATTTCCTTTGAGCAAAAACAAAAATGTGGATGAGAATTAACCTATGTGTAGGAAGAAAGAAGCCCTTTGTCTGATTTCATATTATTAATTAAATATTTCTAGGAATATCATAAAAATAATTTCATTATCATAGATATATTACCTTCGAGGATGTAAGATCCCAAACTACAAGATTTTCAATATATTTGGTACAATATAGAGTTCTAACTAAAGTGCTCTTTACTAAAAACATGAAGCACAAACGGATAAAGAAAGGCAACGACTAGTTTATCTTAATAACTATAAAAATGATACATGCCCATACAAATAATATTGATGCCCCTGCTAGTGGAATGCACAAATACTCATGAAAATACTAATATAAGACACTAAAGCACACTTGTTAATATTGAGTATATCCACCAAAAAAATTCGTCGCGAGGTTTTCATCTCGAGACTAAACTGGAACTGGCCATGCCATTCTCAACAAAACAAAATAAGATAGAAAAGCTTAGGCTGACCAAACACCTTACTCCTCTCCCCTTTTATAGGCTTGAAGGACCCTCTAGAAGCCTTTATTTTATTATTTTGTCCAAAAATGGAAGCTAAATACCATGGAAAAATAACACGACAAAATACCATGGTCCAATACCATCCATCTTGACCATATTAAAAAATGAATATTACAAATCTTCTGAACCTGATATTGCTTGCCCTCAGGAAATTGACAATTATCTATTAGTATGGTTGTCTGAAGTAGTTTAGTACCAATAATAGGGTATCATATGAACCACTAAATCATCATAATATGCCACTATATAACCAAGTCAAGGATAAATATCCCGATGCTTAGTTCCCAGACAAGTCTCCAAGTCCACTACCCATCAATAGATCCACTAATGTGTGAACTTCCACATGGATCCCAATCTAAACATTTAATCAAATTTCCATAAATAGATCCTCCTAGATTCTTATGCCACCATAACCCAACTTCATAGGCTACGTGACATGGCTCTAACTGTATTATGTCCCCAACTAAGAATTTACTCCCAGGAAGCGTCTCATCAAGTAGGTACCAACTCATAATTTCTTATCTGTACATATGGGAAACAATCCCACCATGCTGATGTTGTGCTATTCTGATTCTAATTTGGATTCTCGTAGGTTGTCAAATTGTTACTCGATCTTAGCCCACCTGTAAAATCCATCTGGAGGGCTCCCATAACATCCATTTGGAGAGAATTTCCCCTTTTCCCCAAACTTACATAGGTGCGTTTATAGAATTGTAATCCTTGTCGATATATTCTTGAAGAGGGTTACTTTATGACTCCCAAGTATATCCCACTTATTTCCTTGTGAGGGACATGAGCCATTCCTCAATGCTAGACAACTTAGCTGCTGACTTGAAACATACCCCTATGAGTTCCTCAATTTTCCTATTCTCTTGTAAGACCATGCCTCAAGCTGTCCAAGTTTTATTCTTCAACATCATAAGTTCTTCTTTGAAATGTTGAATCTTTCTTCGAAGGTCCTCTACTAGAAATTTCGATGCTCTATTGAACATCTCCATATCTATCTGCACTAGATGCCCAACTATCATGACTCCAACTTAAGCCTCTGACTAGCCTTATAGAAAAGGTTCTTCCTACACACCGTGCTCACTATGTTGGTTTATTGTTGACTCTCACTCAAGTCTCCCTGAATGTCTTTTCCTTAGCCTTCTTCACCATTGGAGACAATCTAATTTTCATTCTCTTTATCTTTCGAAAATGGACGCACTGGTGGAATGCTCTCGACAGTTGATTTCTCATATTCTTCATGCATGTCATCCTAAAACTCTATGGACTTAATTTTACAAGAGTCTACCTCATCAACACCATTGGGAAATATTTCCTCCTTCCCTTCTAGTGTTATCCATGCTTGCTTATTATTATCTCCTTATCTTATGATTCTTGTCAAATAACCTTTTGTTGTTGCTCACCATATTTACTTGACTGCTCGGATTCTTAATGGGTGCCCTCCTGAAAATCAATGGACCCAACTATGGAAGAATCCCCATGATCAGAAGGAATCCCTTCCTGTTTGGCGCTTTTTTCTTCCCTCCTATCACCTAGGAATGAATGGTTAGATTCCCAAGGTCCCTTGTAGATAAAGCATAGTCCTTTCATTCTTATCTCATTCATGCTACTGGTTTTACTCCCTTTTTTCTTGCCTTTCCATTAATCCTTGTTAGCTCCTTCTTGGTCAGCTCCCTCCTAAGCAATTTTATGTTTCTCCTAACCAACTTCTCAACTAGATCATAGGGAGTTGGTGATACAATCAGTTTCTTTCTCCAAATGGAAAGCAATTTGGATCTTAGTGTTTGGTAGATGTTAGCATTGCCCTCTAAGAATAGGGACACATTTTGCATGTTGTTTTGAGACTGTCTGGGTGAGTTGTTGTAATGTTGATGGAAAATAATTGAAGCATCTGAAAAATTGAATCATCACATTATAGATTTAACATGAATGTGCCAAAGCTGAACTCTATCATGAGTTATAAAATTTTGCGCCTCTTCTTGAAGGTAGGAAGCATGATGCTTTCCAACCCTTGAAGGGTTTCTACCATTAGCTGCAATATCTCCTTCATGATATCATTATTGTAAGGTGCTATTTGTAATGTAAAAGCTATGATCTTACTGAGACAAAAGGTGACTATGAGCTTGACCTCTTAAAAAGGATTCTCCCAGAATTTGGATTGTATTTGAGCAAGCACAGACGGGTTGAGATCCCAATTGAGTTTCTTCCATTCTGGTTGCCACACCTTGGATAAACATGTGTCTAATTTCTCCAGCTTATCAAGGAGTATTACGAAATTTGTTGATTGCAAATCGGGTTCAAGTGAGATCTTAGTCTATATTTCTTGTCCTTCCCAAGAATGCTTCTATTGTATTATGACATTGACGTTTTCCGAGAAAGGTATGTTGCTTTGAATTTTTATTTGGTGTGAGGAGGTATTTCTTTCTAAAGGATCCCATATTTTCTCTTATTCATGAATAAGTTTCTCGGCATTTTTTAGGAATTCTTCAAGACCCATGTTCCGATATACTAGATATGCAATACACTAGATCTTTGCAACACAAATATAAAAAAGAAAAAAACAAAAATAAAATTTCCTTCTCCAAGACACAATGATTATTTTAATGCCCAAAATATTTCTCTACACACATCTCTCCAGTAATAAGCTCCTATCATATTATTTTTTTTAATTAATTAATACATCTCTCCAATAATAAGCTCCCAACATATTGGTTTTTTTAATTAATTAATATTTTTAAAGACATATGTTACATACTTTATATATGTGAAAGATCAAACCCCTTATATTAAACCCTTATAAATCCCACAAATAAACCTTTAAATTGGAGTACGTACCTCTATAGTACATCGCCCTTGCTAAAAAAATTTCAACGTCCAATGGTAGTACACTCCACCCTTCTCTCCAAAACCACACGTGTAAAAGAAAACTTGGTATTAAATTAGTATTTGCACCAAATGTTGCAAATGGCATAAATTGAGGAACAATCGTCACATGGGAATAGGAAGCAACAGTGGATTTCCTTCCTAATTAAACATGGTTTCCAAGACTTATCCAATACCAATCCACAGAGATTCATTGAATTCAACCTTGTCACATGTACTTAAAGAAATAAACCAATTTCAAGCTAAAACTGCCTCAAACTTTCTAATTCGAAAGTACACTAACGTAGGCTTGGTTTTCATGCACAAGTTCTATTTAACCAAAAAATACATATCAAATAAAAGGGGCATCAAATTTACATTTGTAATAGAGATTAGAGAGTAATTTTCACTTTGTAACCAGCATACATGAACATTAAGTACTGACATATTTTGCAGGATAAGAAAGAGGGAATGGATTTTTAGAATAGAAAGAATTAGACGTGAAAATATTATTATTGTGTCCTCTCAGCATTGGACATCTGTGTAAGCATGTTATAGTTGTTTGAAAAGGGAAAAGGAGTATTCCTGTCAATAAGGGAGAGAGTAAAATAATTTTTTTTGTTCTTTTTTCTTTTTCTTGTACAGAAGGGAAAAAAAATGCCATGGCCAACCCATCACCATGATCATCATTTCTGTGACTCCAAACCTTGACCCTCAACCTCTATTTCAAGAAGCAAGGCATAAACAACACTATTCCCTAAGCCAAACTTGTGAATGGTAAGGTATAGGCACCCCTATACGTCAAGTCCCCACACTGTCAACTGCCTCTAATTGGTATCATTTTTGGATATAATTTAGAGGGGGATGATGTATTTTGTTTTTTCAAAGTCACCTCAAGTGTTGAAGGTTTCCTTTAGAAAAGGTGAAAAAATTACTAGAAGGTGATGGATATTTATATTGAACTCAGGTTGGGAGGTTTCCTAGGAGTTCTTGAAGAGTTTGATGCCAAACAAACTCCACTATGAATGTTGGTCAAAGCATGTTGGGCTTCTACCAGTCTTGAATAGGAAACAATTAAAAAAACTATGATTTGTGGGGCTTTCCTGTAAAGCAATATCTCTTGAGAAATGCATTGGGAAGGACTATGATATCAAGGTTGTTGCATGCTCTCCATGCCCTACAAACTCTGATATAGAATTAACACTACAAATCAATTTTGGAAGTGCCATTACAATTCATAGAAATTTCAACAATGATAAAACAAAATTAGCATATATCCATCTTAACCCCAACAATATTAAGTAGAGAGGGAATAAACTCCCATGCTCCCTAAGTATCCTAGGTGGAGAATAATTCTTAATGATGACATGGACAGTTTATGATAAATATTTCTGACAACTGGTTGGAATCTATAATTTCTAGTTATTGTAAGACATTTTTATGATCAAGTGAAGAATGAGTGCATGTAGGATAGTTTCGCATGGTGATAGAAAACAAAATCCCTTCACAAGCTTAGTTACATTCCCTAATTGAATTTTGGTAAGTAATTTGTTGTTGTAATTATGTCATTATAAGATGAAATAATGTGAGTTTTAATTGTTTACTACAATCATAGTTTAAGTTTAAGGTAGGTTTGCATCATTAATTGGTTAAAATACATGGAATTTATTGTTTGTTTTTCTTCTTGAACTAATACATAATAATTCCATTTTCCACATTAATGATGACGTGGATAGTTTATGATAAATATTTCTAACTGATTGGAATCTATTTCTTGATGGACTTGAATTTTAGAGAAGTAGAAATAGATCAACATTTAAACCTAGAACATTTTCAGCATTTACATTAGTCCCATTAACTCTTTGAAAAGGAAGATATTGTAGCATATTTATAAAAAGTGTTCAACATCCTACATATCAAGGATTGGGTTTTTGTTACCTATGATTGTTAATTGCATTTTTGGGCATTTTTGGAAGAATATTTGTAGCCCTAGGTAATGTATGATTGTGTCTCCTTCAATGAGAATGTTCTAAATATTACAAGGCCTCTTTAAGCTCAGAGTATGGATCTTTTGGTGGTATGAATTAGAAACCTGGAATTAATTCTTGACAATTGCATCATTAATCTTTATTTAAGAACTCTATCCAATTTGCAAGAAAGATTTTCTGAAGTATTTGTGAGCCTCGTATATGTTATGAAAGGCAGATGTAGAAGCATCAAGTTATTATTCGTGAACATTACATCGAGCCAAATGCATCAACAAAATACATCAAACTATTCAGAATATGATTGACAAAGTACTCTATATTAAAGTAGATAAGTAGAAGACATTAAGGACATATTTTGGGTGTTATATGGATGCAACAAACATAAAAATGATGGACATTGAAGTGGGCCTCTAGTCCCATGTGTCATGGTCACTTGTGACCATCTGTGTAGCATAGTTAAGAACATATAAAGATATGTAGTGCCTAGTTACTAATGCATTGAGGTGGTATTTAATTGTTTACTACAATCATAGTTTAAGTTTAAGGGAGGTTGTGAGGGTATGAAGATATAAATAATGAAAATAAAACTTACAAATATAGTTCGTCTCCACAATAAAAAAATTAAGCCACTTCAAAAAATGATTTTTCTGATTGTAGAACATGAATTGGGGGCATGGATAGTTTTAAAGTACTCTATATTAAAGAGATTAACCACCAACTTAAAACTCAACAATTTCAATCCTTCTTTGAAGTCTCTTGTATTTGAATGACAAGATGTTGCAACAAAACTGCAGTCATATAGGTTGGGTTGAATGTAGTAGCTTTGGCTTGGAAGAGAAATCTGGAGATAAATTAATAGTTTTTATTCGAAACAGAGTATGCAAGGTCTTGTTTCTTGCTGATTGAAAAAGCCAGGGGACATAGGCTCTACATTTTACAGAGAAATAACACAACCTGGGAGATTTCTAATATTTTATTAAATTCAAAATACTAAGCCTATCATCAATACTTAGGTGGTTTCTTCATTGTTCTCAAGTTTCCCTCATTTGAAGGAAATTAACAACCATGTTATCTCGATATAGTCTTAAGAACTGATGATTATTTTTCATTTCCAAATGCTCCTGAACTTCTCTAACAAAGACCACCTTTTGTCCTATCAAAAATTTCGAATGAAAAGATACCAAAATGGAAATTCTCTCTAGCTAGCAATTCCTTCAACATGTGCATGGATATCTTCCCATCAAAATTGGCATGATAATATAATAAATTGGAGCACCCTTCATTTGTAAAGCAATGAGCTTATGTATGAAGGGACAATACAAGTCCTAGGTTTGGTAGGCAAAAACAATCATAAGGAATATTACAATTCTACTCCCTAACAAAACACAATTATGTGCCTTTCTCTCTAATGTTGTAACCATCCAACAACTCTGATGTTTCCCATAAATCTATATCACCATTATGATAGGATTGAAAATGCTTCCACCTAAAGCCATCTTCATAAATGGTATAATTGCATAGTGCCTAAAATTGGGATTAGATACTAACCGTAGAAACCCTATATCTTATCTTCACAATAGCCATTGGAAATAAAACCAAAAAACTTGAAAATTGCAAGTTGTTATGAAGCATGATCACTAGTTCTAAAGGCTGTAACAGAGGTCCAAAATTGACCAAAAACGCCATGTAACCATATGAACCTAGAATCCACCATAAATTGATCATGAATCATGAGTACGATGGATACCTTAAATAGCATGGGGCTTGGATAACTTGTAGGATATGATAGGTTTCTCCCTACATGCCTCCCTTCTTCTCAAGGTGCTTAAATCCCAGGTCTTATCGAGTCTCCATAAAACCAAGGAAGGGCTCAACCATGATCCCTAAATCCAGAGGAAGCACATAAAAAGACACTCATAAAGACAAAGGAAAACAACAGGTTTATAGTTCAATGCTCCCAAACTTCTCTAACAAAGAACTCCTTTTGTCTTATAGAAAATTTCAAATGAAAAGATGCCAAAATGCAAATTCTCTCTAGCCAACAATTCCTTCAACATGTGCATGAATATCTTCCGGTCAACATTGGGATGATAATCTAATAAATTGGAACAACCTTCATTTGTAAAGCAATGATAATATGTACGAAGGGACAATATAAGTCCTAAGCTTGGCAGGCCAAAAAAATCATAAGGAATATTACAATTCTATTCCCTAACATAACATAATTTTGTGCCTTTCTCTCCAATGTTGTATCGATCAACTTTTTATTGGTGTTAGTGGTTGGTTCTAGAGAGAGCCTTGTATTCTATACCATTATGAAAGAAGTAAATGAAGCAACAATTGCCTATGCAATGAGGTGTAGATGTTAGCACTGAGTTCCTAACGAATAATTTCCTCTAGAGAGTGGCCCGGACTAATAGGTCTGTGAGAAGTAATCTTGGGTGGCATTGAAGGCTATTGATGGTGACAAAGAAGTCCTAATGGAAGGAAATGGGCCAGGAATGCATCTTTGAGCAACTTTCCTTTCCAATATTTTGCATTATCAAATGTTCGCCATTGGTAAAAAATTTTGATTTATCACATTTTCCTTTTCAGATCTAGCAACACGTTAAAAAGACATCAAAGAGACACTCACAATGAAAGAAGATGTTGTGTACCAAAATTTGATCTCTCATTGACAAAGTAGCATTAAACACCAAATCAAGCTTTGTTATGAAACATGATCACTAGTTATAAAGGTTGTAATAGAGGTTTCCTAAGTTTGGTAGGCCAAAAGAATCATAAGGAATATTACAATTCTACTCCCTAACATAACACAATTTCGTGCCTTTCTCTCTAATGTTGTAACCATCCAACAACTTTGATGTTTCCCTGAAATCTACATCATTATTATGATAGAATTTAAAATTCTTCCCCCTAAAGCCATCTTTATAAATGGTAGAATTGCATAGTTCCTAAGATTGGGATTAGCTACTAATCGTAGAAACCCTATATCTTATCTTCACAATAGTCATTGGAAATAAAACATAAAAACTTGCAAATTGCAACAAGATCTTTTATAGAAATCAAACATAAATTAACCATAAATTGATATTGTCTCCAATACTCTGGTTGAAATTTTCAATTATATTAATACATAAAGGTGTTAATGAAAAGATATTTGAAATAAATTCAAGAAAAACCATTAAGAATTATAGTGAAATAATCTGGGATAACCCATAAATCATTGTTTAAATGATATATTCTAGCAAAATGAAAAAAACTATAAGCATAAAATAAGAAAATTTGACATGCCATGGGAGATATTTTTCATTTTTCTTTGATGAGGCCTTATTATGTTAAAAAATTCCCACTTTCGATGATTTTGGTAAAACAGGATGTGAATTTATATAAGAAATGTTGAACGTTAGATAGGGTCAAACCATGAATTGAACCTAGCCTTCAACTCTCCAACTTTCTATTGGTGTTAATGGTTGGTTCCAGAGAGAGCCCTGTATTATATATCATTATGAAAGAAGTAAATGTAGTATCAATTTCCTATGCAATGAGGTGTCGATGTCAGCACTGAGTTTCTAATGAATAATTTACTTTAGAGAGTGGCCTAGACTAATAGGTCCCTGAGGCGTAATCTTGGGTGGCATTGAAGGATCTTGATGGTGACTAAGAAGTCCTAATGGAAGGAAATGGACTAGGAATGCATCTTTGAGCAACTTTCCTTTCCAACATTTTACAGTGTCAAATGTTCACCATTGATAAAACTTTCTAATTTATCACATTTTCCTTTTCAGATCTAACATCACATTAAAAGGACATCAAAGAGATACTCACAATGAAAGAAGATGTTGTGTACCAAAAATTTATCTCTGATTGACAGAGTAGCATTAAACACCAAACCAAGGTTTGTTATGAAGCATGATCATTGGTTCTAAAGGCTGTAATAGAGGTTTCCTAAGTTTGGTAGGCCAAAACAATCATAAGGAATATTACAATTATACTCCCTAACATAACACAATTTTTTGCCTCTCTCCAATGTTGTAACCATCGAACAACTCTTATGTTTCCCTGAAATCTACATCATCATTATGATAGGATTGATAATGGTTCCCCCTAAAGCCATCTTCATAAATGGTAGAATTTCATAATGAATAAGTTTGTGATTAGCTACTAACCGTAGAAACCCTATATCTTATCTTCACAATAGCCATTGGAAATAAAACATACAAACTTGCAAATTGAAACACGATATTTTATATAAATCAAACATAACTGAACCAGAACTCTATATTATCTCCAATACTTTGGTTCAAATTTTCAATCATATTAATACATAAATGTGTTAATGACAAGAGATTTCAAATAAATTCAAGAAAAACCATTAAGAATTATAGTGAAATAATCCGGGATAACCCATAAAGCATTGTTTAAATGTTATATTCTACCAAAATGAAAAAAAAAATATAAGCATAAAATAAGAAAATCTAACATACCACGAGAAATATGTTTCATTTTTCTTTGATGAGGCCTTATTGTGTTCAAGAATTCCCACGTTCGATTATTTTGGTAAAATAGGATGTGAATTTGTACAAGAAATGTTGAATGTTAGATAGGGTCAAACCATGAATTGAACCTAGCCTTCAACCATGTAACTTTCTATTGGTGTTAATGGTTGGTTCCAAAGACATTCTTGTATTCTATATCATTATGAGAGAGTTCAATGAAGCAACAATTGAATCTAAAGCAAAATCCATATAGAAGAAAGTAATGTCAGTTAAGTTGATTGACGAGATAGCCTTCCTAATTTGTACAAAAGATTGAACTCAAAGAAAAGTTATGAATTCATTCCATTGTATGAAATAAAATTACATATAAATCCCAACCATGATTTTGAGAGGGTTTTCCTATAGAAAAGAAGACATCACCAAGAATTGAAGGCAATAGATGGATTTAATTGGAATTAAAAACCTAAAAAATTGCAAATTGCAACAAGATCTTTTATAGAAATCAAACATAACTTAACCAGAAATTGACATTGTCTCCAATACTGTGGTTCAAATTTTCAATTGTATTAATACATAAAGGTGTTAATGACAGGATATTTTAAATAAATTCAAGAAAAACCATTAAGAATTACAGTGAAATAATTTGGGATAACCCATAAAGCATTGTTTAAATGATATATTCTAGAAAAATGCAAAAAAATATAAGCATAAAATAAGAAAATCTGACATACCATGGGAAATATTTTTCATTTTTCTTTGATGAGGCCTTATTGTGTTAAAAAATTCCCACTTTCGATGATTTTGGTAAAACAAGATGTGAATTTATACAAGAAATATTGAACATTAGATAGGATCAAACCATGAATTGAACCTAGACTTCAACCCTGCAACTTTCTATTGGTGTTAATGATTGGTTCCAGAGAGAGCCATGCATTCTATATCATTATGAAAGAAGTAAATGAATCAACAATTTCCTATGCAATGAGGTGTGGATGTTAGCACTAAGTTCCTGATGAATAATTTCCTCTAGAGGGTGGCCTAGCCTGATAGGTCCTTGAGGAGTAATATTGGGTGGAAATTAAGGCTCTTGATGGTGAAAAAGAAGTCCTAATGGAAGCAAATGGACGAGGAATGCATCTTTGAGTAGCTTCCCTTTCCAACATTTTGCATTGTCAAACGTTCACCACTAGTAAGACTTTCTGATTTATCACATTTTCCTTTTCATATCTAACAGCACGTTAAAAAGACATCAAAGAGACACTCAAAATGAAAGAAGATGTCGTGTACCAAAAATTGATCTTTGATTAACAGAGTAGCTTTAAACACCAAACCAAGGTTTGTTATGAAGCATGATCACTGGTTCTAAAGGCTGTAGCAGAGGTTTCCTAAGTTTGGCAGGCCAAAAAAATCATAAGGAATATTACAATTATACTCCCTAACATAATAGAATTTTGTGCCTCTCTCCAATGTTGTAACCATCCAACAACTCTGATGTTTCCCTGAAATCTACATCATTATTATGATAGGATTGAAAATGCTTCCCCCTAAAGTCATCTTCATAAATGGTAGAATTGCATAGTGCCTAAGATTGGGATTAGCTACTAACTATAGAAACTCTATATCTTATCCTCACAATAGCCATTGGAAATAAAACATAAAAAATTGCAAATTGCAACAAGATCTTTTATAGAAATCAAACATAACTTAACTAGAACTCTATATTGTCTCCAATACTCTGGTTCAAATTTTCAATCATATTAATACATAAAGGTGTTAATGACAAGATATTTGAAATAAATTCAAGAAAAAATATTAAGAATTACAGTGAAATAATCCAAGATAACCCATAAAGCATTGTTTAAATGATATATTCTAGCAAAATGCAAAACAATATAAGCATAAAATAAGAAAATCTGACATACTATGGGAAAGATTTTTCATTTTTCTTTGATGAGGCCTTATTGTGTTCAAGAATTCCCACTTTTGACGATTTTGGTAAAACAAGATGTGAATTTATAGAAGAAATGTTGAATGTTAGATAGAGTCAAACCATGAATTGAACCTAGCCTTCAACCTGGTATTTTTCTATTAGTGTTAATGGTTGGTTCTAGAGAGATCCATGTATTCTAAATCATTATGAAAGAAGTAAATGAAGCAAAAATTGAATCTAAAGAAAAATCCATATAGAATAAAGTAATCCCAATTAATTTGATTGACGGGATAGCCTCCCTGATTTGTACAAAAGATTGAACTTAGAGAAAAGTTATGAATTCATTCCATTGTATGAAATAAAATTACATAGAAATCCCAACCATGATTCTGAGAGGGTTTTCCTACAAAAAATAAGACATCACCAAGAATTGAAGGGAATAGATGGATTTAATTAGAATTCATCTGAGTAATGGAGATGGACAAGCACTTGCAAAGCCTGGGAAAAACACCAAACCAAGGTTTGTCATGAAGCATGATCACTGGCTCTAAAGGCTGTAACAGAAGTTTGTGAACTAAAGAAAATCTGAGACACTCTTGAGCAGCTCATTGAAATTGGCTACACTACATTATTCTTTCATGTTAAGGTGCTCCATTAAGCTCAGAGTATGGATCTTTTGCTGGTACGAATTAGAAACCTGGAATTAATTCTTGACAATTGCATTGAAAATTTGCATTTTATTATTTCCACATGGATTTCCTTGCCCTGATCCAACGCTGCCAAGTTGGAACATGATCGGAGGGTGATGGAAAAATTATTTTTGTTTGGCTTCAAACACACCACTTGCATTTGTCGAAAAATCTTCAAGGCCTCATCACTGTGTCCATTCTATCCATACACTCTCATCATTGTTGTCGGATACAATATTTCTTTCAGGCATTCAGTGAAAACAGCTTCGTCATTTTATATGTTGTCACATTTTGCATAAATGTCAAGAAGGGAACTATTAACAAAGACATCAGAAAGAAATCCATTCTTAATTATCTTTGCATGGATCATCATTCCTTAATCTAGAGTTGTCAAGTTAGCACAAGTAGATAAAACACTAGCGATGGTATTTAAGTTTGGTTTCAAACCTGTTTCTTGCGTTTGTTGAAACAAAATTTTTTTAACCAAATCTACATGAATGCTTTAGGGTTTTCGTTGTGACCTATCTTTAAAAGGAATCTGTAAGCCTCTTCAAAGGAAGTAAATGAAGCAACAATTAAATCTGAACCAAATCCATATAGAAGAAAGTAATGTCAATTAAGTTGATTGATGAGATAGCCTTCTCAATTTGTACAAAAGATTGAACTCAGAGAAAAGTTATGAATTCATTCCATTGTATGAAATACAATTACATAAAAATACCAACCATTATTCTGAGAGGATTTTCCTACAGAAAAGAAGACACCACCAAGAATTTAAGGGAATAGATGGATTTAATTGGAATTTGTCTGAGTAATGGAGATGATTAAGCACTTGCAAAGGGAAAAACACCAAATGAAGGTTTGTCATGAAGCATGATCACTGGTTCTAAAGGTTGTAACAAAGGTTTGTGAACTAAAGAAAATATGGACACTCTTGAGAAGCTCATTGAAATTGGATACAATGCATTTTTCTTTCTTGTTAAGGTACCCCATTAATCTCATAGTATGGATCTTTTGGTGGTACGAATTAGAAACTTGGAATTAATTCTTCACAATTGCATTTACAATTTGCATTTTATTATTTCCACATGGATTTCCTTGCCCTGATCTAAAGCTACCAAGTTGGCACATGCTAGGAGGGTGCTGGAAAAAGTATTTGAGTTTGGCTTCAGATCCACCAATTGCACTTGTCAAAAAAGCTTCAAGGCCTCATCAGTGTGTCCATTCTATATGTACGGTCTCATCATTGTTGTCAAATAAATTATTTCTTTCAGGCATTTGGTTAAAACAGCTTCGTCATTTTCTATACTGTCACATTTTCCATACATGTCAAGAAGTGCACTGTTAACAAAGACATCAGACAAAAATCCATTCTTAATTATCTTTGCATGGATCATCATTCCTTCGTCTAGAGTTGTCAAGTTAGGACAAGTAGATAAAACACTAGCGACGGTATTTAAGTTTGGTTTCAAACATGTTGCTTGCATTTCTTGAAACAAAACAACTTTAACCAAATTTGCATGAATGTTTTAGGTTTTTCGGTGTGACCTGTCTCTAACAGGAATCCATAACCCTCTTCATTGACCTCAATCCAGGGTTCTTTTTACCCTATTTCCTTTAATCTTCTTTTGCATCTTGTCAATGCCATACCACTTGCCCACTTATGAAGGTGTGGCATCATTGTGATCCAACTCAATAAGGCCTTATGTCGCTTACTCTCTTATGGAGCAGACATTTTGGTAATAAAATTGAAGGATCCAGTTTTCATTGTAGTGGCAGAAGGTTTGTTACTACCATCCAACATCATTCAGCACAAGCCTTATGTCTGGGAAAACCTTGCAGCCTTGACTTGTCAACACAATTTAGCCAACTTTGAATAAATGTTTTGGGTTTCTTTGCATGACCTGTCTCAGAAAGGAATGCATAAATCTCTTTATTGACTACAACCATTCGGTCAAAATGGCGTCGTCATTTTCTATGATGTCACATTTTGCATACATTTCAACAAGGTCACTATTAACAAAAGACATCAGACAAAAATCTATTCTTAATTATCTTTGCATGGATCATCATTCCTTCATCTATAGTTGTCAAGTTAGCACAAGCAAATAAAAAACTAGCGATGATATTTAAGTTTGTTTTCAAACTTGCTGCTTGCATTTGTTGAAATAGAGTGACGGCCTCTCCAAACACCGATTCTAAGCACATCTAGTTATTAACATTGTCCAAGAAATCACAATTTTTGCAGGCATTTCCTGAAACAACTTGAAAGCCTCATCGAGACATCCATCCAGGAAATAACATTTCGCTGGCACATTTTGCCAAACACATTAAATGCATTCTCTATGGTACCACATTTTCCATACATTTCTATAGGGGAATTCTCCACTAAGACATCAGAGTGAAGATGCCCACTCTTAGTGGCATGTGCATGGATCTCCATGCAACACCAATGCATATGCTTATATTCAAGATACGCTAAAATCTTGCCATCCAACCTAAATTATGTACCTTTGCATTGTGCCATGGAAACCTTGCCAGGTTGTTGGATAATTGGTGCAATGTGTTATCTCCTCTTTCAATCTCAGATATCTGCAAAATTTCTCCAAAGATACTCTGATACTGACGATTTTGCTGATTTTTCCAGATTTTCACTCATTCAAGATGAATATTTATCCAAATTGAATAGAACTATATTATTTTGCTATAAAATTTAGCAAACCTTTCTATATAACATACAAAATCCTTCAAGATTTAGAAGAACCCATATAAGTTTTGCAAAATATTTTATAGTTAGAATCTTGGGAATTGTAAATATTCACGAAGTTTGTCCACTTACAACAAAAAATAGCACAATTCCTTCAAATTTCACTGGATCAAACCATGGGACATTCCTGTGCTTAACATGAATTTCATTTTAACTACGTAGATTCAGTTGTTGATAGGATTTTTTACAGAAATTCGAATTCAACAAAAATAGATCGAAAAACAGCAGAGCCATGTCCTTGAAAACACTACATATTAACAAATTAACATTCTTAGAAATAGTTATCTAAATAAATCGTTGAATATTTGAAATGAAATACATTGAAACCCTGGAAATATGGGGTTTAAAAGGCTTTAAATTCAGGTTGAGAAACATGATAGCTACCATAAGGGCATCTCACAGATTCAAATATGATGCTGGATGATATGCTCTAAACTTTGATGATGGGTGCTGGCAGGAACTGCATGAGCATTGCTTGGACTGTAAATATCATGCAAATGCAAGGCACCCAGTAGTACTTGACACATGCAAACCTAGCTCTTAGGTTTGATAGTTTGGCTAGACGTACTGTGAAATAACAGTTGGTGGATGTATGACCTTTGCAACTTCACCTTACCATCCTTCGATTGCTTGAAATTGAAGAAGGAAAGACTTGAAATCTCCTCCAGCTTCGACATTATGCTCTACGCATGTGCTGAGTTGAAGTGAACCTCATCATGACTCACCACATCATCCTTGACCAGGTCCAAGAGATTGAACCTCGACGAGTGGAAAATTATGTCAAAGGTAGAGTTCGCAAATAGGTCTTTACCTATGCGAATTGAATACTTGCAACGAATTCATAAATACCTACAACAAATTCGTAACTAGTTTCTGTTGATCGAGTAGTTCAGCATTTCTCAATTGTCTAACATACAATCTTAGGGTGCATAAGGATGACAGGTGGTCAAGAAAGGGAGTCCATTATGGCGTAAGAACGCATTACGATGTAAAAATTTGTGACCTGACTTATCTTCTTGGTTGACTAATATTTGTCCCCGAGAAACTGCTTTCAACTACTCACCATTGATCGTGGGGCCTCTTGGCCCATGCTGACCCCTGTTAGGATTTATGCTGCAAATGAGATAATGCCCACCACAGCCTTAGAAAAATTGTCCACATTAATTGTGAGGCCACTCGACCCTTGTGACCCCTACATGCCCATCGTGTTTCTCGTCAACTAATCCTCCATTGTTATGGTGTGGTAAGTGTGCCTAATCACCATATCTTAGATCTAATATGTAGGTATATAGCTCCTTCACTCATAGCCCTTTGTTCTTCATACTTTCTATAACAATTTTCTATAATTTTTGTCCACAATTCTTCCAAACATCTCCTCTTCCTCTCTTTAACCTCATATATGGATGCAAATAAAACCCACTTGGAACCCTCACATGATTTATTTCAAATGAATTCTCCATCTTAACTATTCTCTGCAATTTCTCTGCACTTGGACCGTAAACATGCATGTTGAAGGAGTATAGTTTATCCTCACCAATCAAACCCTGCCTAGCCCAATAGATCCTAAAATGTAGTTTCTAAGTGATGAGTGCAAGATCCTAACCCAAATTTTCCCTACAAATATCAAGAATTACAACCCAAGAGAGCTATGAACAAGCATGCTCTTAGAACTATTTCCTCAGATCTCGCTCTTAAGAAATCAACAAATTATTTTCTCAATTGGTTGAGATAATATTTTCCCACCTCATTGCTAGAATTGTAGATAAGATTGTCATTCCAAGTTGGAGAATTTCTGTCGTCAACTATAGTAGGAATAATATGCCCTTAGCCCATGGTTTAGTGCAGGCCCAATCAATGTGCCAATAACCTACAATTGGTATCCTGACCCTTTTTGGTTGATACGTCCATGGAAGACCCAGCCCACTCCCCACTGGTTGGTGGCTCAACCCTGCCTAGCTGATGTGCCCATGGCTCAGAGTCACACCCTCTACTAGGTTCAAATTACCATCTTTATGAGGCAATTTGATCTAGTAGCTGGCACGATTTTGATATGAAGACCCTGCTCCATGTACATGGCTAAATCTAGTATCATCTTTCTCCAATCCAATGGAGTTCCAACTCAACCATGCAAAGTTGTAGTTCATCCAATGAAAACATGGTCATGTGGAGTTGAACCCTATTCACCTTAGGCCTATGCACCTCACCCTTGATGTGATCTTGTCATAGCCTCTTCATGGCCTAATGAGAGAGATTACCAAATTACTTGAGCTCGATCCCAGGTTCGAACATTAATAACTTCGTTGACTGGCAATTAAAGGAATAAATATTCTTATCTACAATTTTGGTCTTTGTGATTTTGTGGCAGTAGTGGTTATGCCTTCCTTGGAACTATTCAACGTCTTTTCCCTATCACAATTGGATCAAACTCCCCTTTAATAACTTGTAGATAAACTGGATAACCATAACCCTTGATATCCCAAAAATGATCAACATGAAAACCCCATAATTTTTTTTTCTTTTTTTTCTTTTTAATGAGAAACCATCTGTTGATATAGATCTGGTTAGTAAAATGGTTTGGGAAAACAAACAAAAATGAGAGACCGACTAGGGTGATACCAAATACCATCGAAGAGGGAGATGATGGTTAGGGTGAGAATAAATCCCACCAAAGCTCCTTGCATAAAACCATCAAGATGGAAAGATGCACAACTCTGATACAAATGTAAGATCTGAAATGGAAACAATTTCAATAGATTAGGTAAAATATAGTGTTTTAATTAAAATTCTCTTTACCAAAAAAATGAAACACAAAAGGATAAAAGAAAATGTAGCCACTTATTTATATTAATAACTATAAAAATGGTACATGACGATACAAATAATTTTGGAGCCCCTGCCAATGGCATGCATGAATGCTCATCAAGAGACTAACATAAAACAGTGAAGCACACTTGTGAATCCTAGCTAGATCGACTAGACAAATTCATCATAGGGTTTTCATTCAAAGTTCAAACTTGAACTAGCCACACCAATTTCTCAATAAAACACAATAAGATAGACAAACTGAGGATGCTCAAATGCCTTGCTCCACTCCCCTTTTATAGACTAGATGGACTCTCTAGAAGCCTCTATTTTATTATTTTCCCCAAGAAACTAAGGTAAATTCCATGGGAAAAAACCATGGGAAAATACCACGACAAATACCATGGTCAAATACCATCCATCTTGACCATATCAAGAAAGGAATATTATAAAGGAAAATAGATGATGCCTTCATTTCCATACCATGTTGCAAGGGAAAACACATTTAGTAACCATAATTTTTTTAAGGGGAAGCCCCTTTTGAATAAGAATAGAGTTAGTGTTTTAATGTTAAAATGGGGCTATGAGAATTTATCGTCAAGAACGCCCATGAAAAGAGTATAACAATGCCAGGAATTTTTGCATAGGATGGTAGCTTCCATGAAGGAACCTCCAACGAAGCCAGCGTTTAACCTACGAATACACTACCAAGTTGATGAGATTGATGATCACAATCCATGTAAACCATTGAAAAATATGCACAGAGGGTATACTCAAGGAAGAAGATAGAATAGAATGAGAAGGTCAAGTTTAAGACCTAGTATTTAAACCCCATCATTGTCATCAAACCATCTCCATTTTTGTTAGAATGCGAAGCAAGACAATCGGAATATGGTGGAAAGTCCTATGATTACAAGGAAAACAAATACATTTTATTTATAAATCTAACCTCAAGGTTGCAGAGTTGGGCTCTCAACCTCTGCAAATGCAAATAATGCCATAGTAGTAGAGAAGCAGAGGGCAGGTAGTTACCCTAACGAAGTTGAGGTAATTTCCACCATTGATTGAACCTAAACAAATCATCACAGTTGAATAGGACACATACCCATGGTTTCATCGGGGTATGAAGCCCCTCCTCCACATAGTTATATCACATGAAAAGAGCACATAAGTCCTCCACATATGTGCACGGTGTTCTAAGGCCTTCAAAGGTCGAGAATATTCATTGCCTAGCATAAGAATATAATTTTAATAGAGAAACGTATTGCCAAGTAATGTCAAATATGGACACACACACACACACACACACACACACACACACACACACATATTATGCTCATACTTTCATAACATACGGTTGTTCACAACTATAAAATATAATATGTTGTTATAATGTTATAAGGATTAGGTTATGGTACAAAGAAAAATATAATAATAACTCCTATCCTTAAGCTTTGGTGGGGTAGGTCAGCTAGACCAACTCTCTAGCATAGCCATAGCCACGAGATTGTAAAAGAAAACATTGAGGAAAAAAGGAATATATAAGTAAAATTCAATACCATGTCCAACCAAATTGGATGATAGGCCAAAATTAAAATGCAGAGACCATACAATGTTACTTAATTGTTGAAGAGACAAAAAAAATGTTGAAAACCAATATGGTGTTACCTCTGCAAAGAACAAATTCAAGGGCCATCCAACTAATGTGGCAATTAATGGATGATGTTTAAAAATATATATATTATATAATTCTTAGTAATTCATAATTATTTTGGTGATGATACATATTGTATCAGAGAAAAACAAGTTGCAACACTATGGCCTTTTAGTTGACTACTATTTTCTTTAACAAAATGGATTCCTATTTTTTCATAAAATAAGAAGAAGAGTAAGCAAATGGATAGATGATGACACAACCACAAGGATACATCCAAGTGGATGACCTTTGAAGAGGTAACTAAAAGAAAATAAAGTATATCTAAGAGGGAGGAAGAGCACAACTCATAAAAATTTCATTCAAATCTTGGAATGAAGCTAAAAATGAAACTACAAGGAGAATTCAAGAAGATCATATGCCCAACCTATGGTGGGGAGTTTGAAGAAGCATTAGAAGCATGTATTCTTAATATTAATAGGTACTTTAAAATTTATTATTATTCTACGGAATTAAAAGCTAAAATAGATACATATCAGTTATAAGGGAGAGCTTCCCTATGGTGGGAAGAAGTCAAAAAAATGCATAAATCTAGAAAATAATAATATTAATTGGAAGGAATTTTAGATACTTTTCAAAGAAAAATACTTAACCAAATGTTATTTTGATGATAAGACCAAATAATTTCATGATTCAAAACTTGGAAAAATGTCAATGGATGAGTTAGTGATGAAAATTACTCATATTTTAAGATATGTTCCATATATATATGAGAAGAAAAAGCTAAAGTGCAACACTTCATTAATTGTCTCCCTCTCTCTTTTAAGGAACAAATCGAGTATAATAATCCCAAAACAATGGATGAGTCCATTACAAAATTAATAATCAGCTATCAACAGGCTTAAAATAGGAATAGAAACATGAAATCATGGGCTAATAAAAAGGAAAGACTTAACCAAGGTGGAAAATGAGGAAAAGATTGACCTTTTAAGAAATTCGGTAAGCACAATCAAAGTCGAAATTTCAATAAAAATATTAACCTCACCCAAAGAACTCAGAGATTGATTTAAAGTGTAGTCAAGTGGATATAATTAATTAATAAGGGATTTAATTGGAAGGATAAAGAACCTAAAAAATGTTGGGGCTCTGTAGAACCCCATATTTTGTGAAACTATCCTTACAATACAAGATTTGCATAGAAACTACAAAATATTCAAAAGGCCTCTACTATTAATGATGTGTCTAAGAGTATTCCATGAATCAATGCAACATTGGTAGATGATTACGAAGAGACACAATCCATCAACGTGGAGATAGAAGGTACGATTTTAACCAACCTAACTCTATTTTGGTACACCTTATTGCCAATTTGAGTTGTATTAATCCTTAGACTATAGAAAAATGTAAATTAAAGTATTAAGAGGACAAAAAATCACTGTTGGTCTAGTTGGATACTAGCACAAAGGAAAATTCACTAATTGGGTGAAGACATGCACTATTATTTTATATGGGAACCATACCACTATTAATTTTGAACATTCTGTCATTGGGGTCATATGAAATTCTTGTGGGGATGGATTGATTGGAGAGACAAACAGAAATTGTTAATTATCTTAATTAAAATGTTACCTACATTGTAGACAATCGAGAAACTCAAATTGTAAAACGCATACCGAGGGCCATTTTTGTGCATCAAATATATGCCTTATAGTTAAAGAGGGCTGCAAAAAAAAAGGATGTGAGATGTTTTCCATTTAAGTAGAAGACCAATCATAAGATAAACAAGGAAATTACTTTAATAATTTGGAAGTTATTCAGGACTACCAAGATATATTTCCTAAGGATATTCCTTGTTTTTTTCCTACAAGAGAGTTTTTTCTACATAATTAATACTGGGAGTTGCACCAGTATCAAAGCCACCTTAGTGGATGAGTGTATCAAAATTGGTAGAGTTAAAAATGTAGTTAGAGGAATTTTTAAATGGAGGATATATTAGACTAAGTGTTTCACCATGGGGTGCACGATTCTATTTTCCAAAAAGTAATATGAATCATTCATGTTATGTATTAACTATTGGCGGTTAAATAATTTGACAGTTAAAATAAGTATCTTCTACAAAAAAATGACTATTTATTTAACCACGTAAGGGGAGCAACTCTATTTTCTAAAATAGATCTCATCTTTGGTTATCACCAGTTGAGGATAAAAGAAGTGGACATTCTCAACAAAAATTTTCAAACCTAATACAAACATTATGAATTTATAGTGCTTCATTTCGAACTTACGAATGCACTTGCTACGATTATGTACTTAATGAATAATATATTTAGCAAATTTTATAATGTGATATGTGAAAATTTGAAAAATAAGGATGACCATGGAAAAAAAACCAGATTCTGCACTAAATGAAAATGGGCTACTAACATATATAAGCATCATTTACGTTATGGATGTGACCTTAATTAAACAACTGATGTTAGATGAACACCACAAAAGACCCTTTTCATCTAACTTGGGTTATTACAAAATGATAATTGCTCTTAGAAAGGAATGTTTATAGCCTCGTATGAAGAATGAGGTAGTTGAATACTTGGAAAGATGCTAGGAGTGTCATCAGGTAAAGGTGGAGGATCAACGCCGAATAGGATTATTGAACCACGTGCCTATACCAGAATGGAAATGGGAGGCAATTTCATTAGATTTTATTACTGGTTTACCAAAGACTAGGAAACAACATGATTATATTATCGTTGTAGTAGACAAGTTTCCTAAAGTTTCTCATTTTATAACTATTCAGTCTACTTATTTTGTTGCATAGGAGGTGGAAATTTTCATCAAATAAATTTTTAGGCTTCATGGAGTAGCAAAGACAGTTATATCAAACAACTATGCAAATTCACTTCTAACATTTTGAAGGAATTGCTTAATAGAGTGAGTGCATAACTAATTTTAGCACTATGTACCATCCAAAAATAGATAAGAAAACATAAACAGTTAATTAGGTCCTTCAGTACATGTTGCACATGTACATAATGAACTGGCCCAAAACGTGGTATGAATATCTTCATTTAGTTGATTTTTCCTATAACAATAACTGCCAAACATCACTCAAGATGAGTCCTTTTGAAGTTATGTATGGAAGTAAGTTCCGTATTCCCTTAAGCTGCAATTGGGCTAAAGATAAGCTTATGTTAGGACTATATCTACTACAAGAAATGGAGTAGATGGTAAAGAAAATTAGGTAGAACCTAAAAGTAGCATAGGATAGGAAAACAAAGTTACAACATATGCAAAATTAAAAAGGATACATAAAGAATTCCAAATTGGGGACCATGTAGATATTAAAGTATGACTGAAAAAAGTTCCTTAAAAATTGGGAACTATACTAAACTAGACCCTTTATTTTGTGGGTCATTTGAGATACTAGCCAGGGTAGGGCTAGTGGCCTACCATTTAACACTATCGTCCCACATTAGTGCTCATAATGTATTTCATGTGTCCCTATAAAATAAGTATATTTATGAATATGCTCATATTATTAATTGGAACGTTGTACATGTCAAACCAGGAGGTGAATTCTACATTGAGCCTCTACAAATTTTTTGACTAGAGTGAAACTACACTTCGAATTCAAGTCATCGCCTAGGTTAAGGTGCAAAGGAAGTAATTTAGACTTGAGAAGGCCACCTAGAAGATGGAATATGAGACGAAGGAAGATTTTCCCATGTTGTTTCAAGGAAAATGGAAGTATGAAAAAACCGAGGATGATGTTCCCTTCTATGGGGAGGGGAGATGTGATACCCATAATAAAAATTTATTTTTTATGACTTTTATATTGGACATGTCACTGAAAATTTAAGTGGGATGATTAATATACTGTGACAATGTAGATATTTATTTTGAATAATAAAAAAAATTGTGTTATTGTTCCTTGAAATATATTAAAGGCTATCATGTGAAGAGATTAGACTCCTAACTTCTAGGAGAATAGTTGAAATCAATTTTGCCTAAGGAGGCAGGAACAGAAAAAGTAAAAATCCTCCATTTGTTTTCCATATAATAGGAACTGTTCGCTGAGAAGACCACCAAGAAAAAATTACTTGATTGGAAATAAATTTCATGGGTGGAAGTTGTTTTTACAAAATTATTGTAGCAGATAAAGGTAGTCAAAATAAAAGAAAAGGCTAGTGGCAGAGAAAGATTGGACCTAATTAGCACGACACTACTAAGTGTTAAGGAGGTGAAAATGAAGAAAGAAACATGAGTTGTTTTCCTGGTAGGGAGGAATAGAGAGAAGACCACCAAGAAAAAATTACTTGATTGGAAATAAATTTCATGGGTGTAAGTTGTCTTTACAAAATTATTGTAGCAGATAAAGGTAGTCAAAATAAAAGAAAAGGATTAGCACGACACTACTAAGTGTTAAGGAGGTGAAAATGAAGAAAAAAACATGAGTTGTTTTCCTGGTAGGGAGGAATAGAGCTCGAGGTAACTACCAAGAAATGTAGTTCATGGTTGGGAAGAACACAACAAAATTTAATCTATTTTTGGAAATCCTTAGATAAGTATATAAATATCTGGGAATACTTATGTTAATATACTATTTATGTAGTTTAAAGTTATGAATTAAATAAGTAGGATTTCATTTATCTATATTTCCTATGTGTATTCAAGATTGTGAATGAGTAAACATTACTAATGAAAACACATAACTAAGCAAACTTAATGAGGGTTTCACTTCAAAAACAAAATCATGAGCTGTAATGGCGAGAATATTTGCACTGACACAACACCACTACAAGCATTCTCAAATTATCTCTTTATGTTCTCGATCTTATTGAAACCTCTTATTGAATTGTTATTGGGATTAGCGT
>APFE030765996.1:0-10236 GCA_000404065.3 Pinus taeda
TTTTAATAAACACTTAAATAAAAGTTAAAAAAATATTTTTAAAATGTTATAAAATGCTTAGGGTTTGGGGTTTGAGGTTTAGGGTTCAATGTTTAGTGACTATAAGGGTTCAGTATATGATTTTAATAAACACTTAAATAAAAGTTACAAAACACATTTTAAAATGTTATAAAATGCTTAGAGTTTAGGATTTAAGGTTTAGGGTTTAGTGTTCCAGGTTTCAGGTTTAGAGTTTAGGGTTTAGTGTTTAGGTTTTATAACACTCTAACAAAAGTTACAAAATTATTTCAATAAACATTGTAACAAAAGTTACAAAATGATTTTGAAAATGCTACAAAATGATTAGGTTTTAGGGTTTAGAGTTTGGTGTTTGGTGTCTAGGATTTAGGGTTGTTCAGGGTTTATGGTTTATAAGACTTTAGTAAATGGTTTTAATCAAGGATTAAATAAAAGTTACAAAATTCTTTTTAAAATGATATAAAATGCTCAGGGTTTAGTGTTTATGGTTTGGCCTTTGGGATTTAGAGTTTAGTGTTGATAAGACCTTAGTAAATGCTTTTAATAAATACTTAATAAAAGTTACAAAATAGTTTTTAAAATGTTATAAAATGTTTAGGGTTTAGGGTTTAGGGTTTTGATTTGGGGTTTTAGGTTTAGGGTTTAGGGTTTTGATTTGGGGTTTTAGGTTTAGGCCTTAGGGTTTAGGGTTTATAACACTTTAGTAAATGCTTTTAATAAACACTTAAATAAAAGTTAAAAAATGGTTTTTTAAATGTTATAAAATTCTTGGGATTTAGGGTTTAGGGTTTATAACAATTGCATAAATGCTTTTAATAAACACTTAAATAGAACCTAGAGAATGCTTTTTAAAATGTTATAAAATTCTTAGTGTTTTTGGTTTAGAGTTAAGGGTTTGAGGTTTATTGTTTGTGATTTAGGGTTTAGGATTTTTAATTTAGTGTTTATAACACTTTTGTAAAAGAATTTAATAAAAACTTAAATAAAATTTACAAAACGCTTCTTAAAATTTTATAAAATACTTAGCAATTATGGTTTAAGGATTAGGGTTTGGGGTTTGGGGTTTAGGGTTTAGGGTTTGGGGTTGATGGTTTAAGGTTGATGGTAGAGTGTTTAAGGTTTATAAAATTCTTACGGTTTATCATTTAGGGTTTTTTTGGTTTAGGGTTTAGGGTTTAAGGTTTAAGTTTTAAGGTTTATAACACTTTCGTAAATCCTTTTAATAAACACTTAAATAAAAGTTAGAAAACACCTTTTAAAATGTTATAGAATGATTAGGGTATAGGGTTTATGCTATAGGGTTTAAGTTTTAGGGTTTAGGGTTTATGACTTATAACAGTTTAGTAAATTCTTTTAATAAACACTTAAATAAAACTTACAAAACCATTTTTAAAATGCTATAAAATGTTCAGGGTTTAGGGTTCGGGTTCTATGGTTTAGGGTTTAGGTTTTTAAGTGTAGGGTTTAGGGTTTATAGTTTAGGGTTTAGGGATTACAACACTTTAGTAAATTATTTTAATAAGCATTTAAATAAAAGTTACAAAACATTTTTTTAAATCTTATAAAATACTTAAGGTATAGGGTTTACAATTTAGGGTTTAGGGTTAGGGGTTTATGGTTTAGAGTTTAGGGTTTAGGGTTTAGAATTTAGTTTTTAGGATTTGGGGTTTGGAGTTTAGGGTTTAGGGTTAAGTGTTTTCATTTTATGCTTTAGGTATTAGGTTTTACTGTTTAGGGTTTATAACACTTTATAAAATGATTAAAGTTCAAGTTTTAATATATTCGATTTAAGGTTTAGGGTTTGCGGTTTAGGGTTCATGGTTTCGTGTTTATGACACAGTATAAATTATTTTAATAAAGACTTAAATAAAATCTACAAGAAACTTTTTAAAATGTTATGAAATTCTTAGGGTTTAGTGATTAGGATTTGGGCTTTAAGGTTTATGGTTTAGGGTTTGGGGTTTAGGGTTTAGGGTTTAAGGTTTAGGGTTTAATGTGTAGAGATAAACCACCTGACGTTAAGGGGGTATCTGGTGCTACCTATTACACATAATGCATTCATCGAGTGGAGCCTGAAGGAGTAATGAAGAAAAATAAATAAAATGAAAAAGGTTTATGAAGAAGGGTGGAAAAACAAAGGTGAGGGTATCTCATGTACCACAATTTTCTCCCTCCTACACTAACATACCCAGGTGTAGTCTTCCCTTATTGTAGATACCTATAAAATTGTTAGGTTTTATGGTTTATGGATTAGGGTTTAGGGCTTAGGGTTTAGGATTTAGGGTTTATAACATTTTAGTTTATTCTTTTAATAAGCACTTAAATAAAAATTACAAATAGTTTTTAAAATGCTTTAAAATTCTTAGGCTTTAGCATTTAGGGTTTAGGGTTTATAACACTTTAGTAAAATTTTTTAATATACGCTTAAATAAAAGTTACAAAACACTCTTTAAAATGTTATAAACTAATTAGGGTTTGGGTTTTAGGGTATAACGTGTAGTGTTTAGGGTTTGGGGTTTAACCTTTAGGGGTTAGGGTTTAGGGATTATAACACTTTACAAAATTGTTTTAATAAATGCTTAAATAAAAGTTACAAAACACTTTTTGAAATGTTATAAAAGGATTATGGTTTAGCATTTAGGGTTTTCATTTTTCAGTTTAGGGTTTATAGTTTAGGGTTTAATTTTTATGGTTTATGGTTTATAAGATGTTAGTAAATTAATTTCATAAAAACTAAGTAAAATTTACAAAACTCTTTTTAGAATGATATAAAATGCCTAGGGTTAGGGTTTATAAGACTTTAGTAAATTCTTGTAATAAACACTTAAATAAATGTTAAAAACACTTTTTAAAATGTTATAATTGCTTATGGTTTAGGGTTAAGAGTCTAGGGTTCATAAGACTTTAGTAAATACTCTTAATAAACACTTAAATAAAATGTTATAAAATGCTTAGGATTTAGAGTTTAGGGTTTACACTTTGGGGATTTGTGTTTAGAGTTAAGGGTTTAGGGTTTATAATACTTTAGTAAATGATTCTAATAAACACTTAAATAGAAGTTACAATATGTTTTTTAAAATGTTATAAAATTATTAGGGTTTACCATTTAGGGTTTAGGGTTTAGGGTTTAGACTTTATGGTTTAGGGTTTAGGGTTTTAGGCTTAGAGTTTAGGTTTTAGGGTTTAGGGTTTGTGGTTTACAGTTTAGGGTTGAGGGTTTATAACACTTTAGTAAATTATTTTAGTAAACACTTAAATAAAAAATGCAAAACACTTCTTAAAATGTTATAAAATGCTTACGGTTTTGGGTTTAGAGGTTAGGGTTTAGGGTTTAATGAGACTTTATTAAATGGTTTTAATAAAAACATAAATATAAGTTCCAAAATACTTTTTAAAATGTTATTATATGATTAGGGTTTAGGGTTTGGTATTTAAGGTTTAGGGTTTAGGGTTTAAGGTTGAAGGTTTGGGGTTTGGGTTTAGGTTTAGGGTTTAATTTTTAGGGTCTACAACATTTTAGTAAATTCTTTTAATAAAAATTTAAACAAAATTAACAAAACAAATTTTAAAATGTTATAAAATGATTAGAGTCTAGGGGTTTTGGTGTAGGGTTTAGGGTATGGGGTTTGGGGTCTAGGGTTTAGGGTTTACGTTTTAGGGTTTAGGGGTTATGGTTTAGGGTATAGGGCTTGGGGTTAGGGTTTAGGGTTTAGGTTTTGCGGTTTAGGATTTAGGGTGTATGATTTAGGGTATATAAAAATTTAGTAAATTATTTTAATAAACACTTAAATAAAAGTTACAAAACGCTTTTAAAAATGTTGTAAAATGCCTACAATCTAGGGTTTAGTTTATAGGTTTTAGGGTTTAGGGTTTAGGGTTTAGGGCTTACGGTTTAGGTTTTGGGGTTTAGGGTTTATAAAACACTATTAAGATATTTTAATAAACAATTAAAAAAGGTTACAAAATACTTTTTAAAATCTTATTAAATGATTGGGGATTAGGGTTAAGGTTTTATAGCACCTTAGTAAATTATTTTTATAAACACTTAAATAAAAGTTACATAATTATTTTCTTAGGTTTTAGGGTTATAGCCCTCTATTAAATACTTTTAATAAACACTTAAAAAATTTACAAAAATGTTATTTAAAATTTTATAAAACTCTTAGTGTTTAGGGATAGGGTTTATTGCTTAGGGTTTGGGATTTATAAAACATTGATAAATTCTTTTAATAAGAACATAAGAAAAAAGTTACAGAATGCTTGTTAAAATGTTATAAAATGCCAGGGCTTTAGGTTTTAGGATTTAAAATTCTATAAAATGCTCATGGTTTAGGGTTTAGGGTTTATAACACTTTAGTAAATTATTTTAATAAACACTAAAAAAAAGAAACAAAAGGCTTGTTAAAATGTTATAAAATACTTAGGGTTCAGAGTTTAGGCTTCAAGATTTAAGGTTTTTGGTTTAAAGTGTTATAAAATGCTTACGGTTTGGGATTTAGAGTTTTGGGTTTAGGGTTCAGAAGACTTTAGTAAATTATTTTTATAAACACAAAAAATGTTACAAAACACTTTTTAAAATGTTATAAAATGCTTAGTGTTTAGTGTTTAGTGTTTAGTGTTTAGGGTTTAGGGTTTAGGTCTTAGGTCTTATAACACTTCAATAAATTGTTTTAATAAACACTTAAAAAGAGGTTCCAAAACAATTTTTAAAATATTATAAAATATTGAGGGTTTAGGATCTAAAATTCTTTTAATAAACATTTTAAAAAAAGTTACAAAAATCTTGTTAAAATTTTGTAAAATTCTTAGGGTGTAGGTTTTAGGGTTTATGGTTTACTAAACACTTTAAAAAGGTTACAAAACATTTATTAAAATTTTATAAAGTGTTTATGGTTTAAGGTTTTAAAATGTTAGAAAACACCTCGCTCATTGTAATAAAATGCTTAGGTTTTAGGGTTTATAACGATTTAGTAAGTTCTTTAAATAAACACATAAGAAAAAGTTACAAACTCTTGTTAAATGTTATCAAATACTTAGGGCTTAGAATTTGGGGTTTAAAATATTATAAAGTCCTTATGGTTTAGGGTTTGAAGTTTAGGTTGTGGGTGTGGGTATTAGGTTTTAGGGTTTATTATTTATAATGCTTTAATAAATTCCTTTAATAAATGCTTATAAAAAAGTAAAACAATTTTTTTTTTTTGGGGGTTTAAGGTTTTCTTTTGGATTTTTAGGCTTTATGGTTTTTTAGGTTTTAGGGTTTTTTAGTGTTTAGGTTTTTTTATGATTTATGGTTTTTTTAGGGTTTAGGTTTTTTAAGGGCTTGGGGTTTAAGGTTAAGGGTTTAGGGAATAGGGTTTTTGAGTTTATAACTTTTTAGTAGATGGTTTTAGTAAACACTTAAACAAATGTTACAAAACACTTTTTAAAATGCTATAAAATCCTTTGGATTTAGGGTTTTGGTTTTGGGGCTTAGGGTTTAGGTTTCAGAATTTAGGGTTTAGAGTTTATAAGACCTTAGTAAATCCTCTCAAGCTTTAGGTTTTAGGGTTTAGGGTTTATAAGACATTAGTAAATGATTTTAGGGTTTATTGTTTAGGCTTTAAGCATTAAGATATAGGGTTTGGGGTCTAGGGTTTAGAGTTTAGGTTTTATAACACTCTAGTAAATTCTTTTAATAAAAACTTAAATAAATGTTACATAACTCTTTCTAAAAAATTATAAAATTATTAGTGTTTAGGGTTTACCATTTGGGGTTTAGGGTTTGGGATTTAGGGTTTCAGGTTTAAAGTTTAGGTTTTAGTGCTTATAGTTTTATGAAATGATTAGGGTTTAGGTTTTATGGTTTCAAGTGTAGTGTTTGGGGATTAGGGTTTCAGTTTTATAACAATTTAGTATATTATTTTTACAAACTCTTAGATAAAGCTACAAAATTATCTTTAAAATGTTATAAAATGATTAGGGTTTAGGGTATAGGGTTTATGGTTTGGGGTTTATGGTTGAGGGCTTAGGTTTTAGGGTTTATAACAATTTAGTAAATTATTTTAATAAAAAGTTAAATAAAAGTTACAAAACACTTTTCGAAAGGTTATAAGTTACTTAGGGTTTAGGGTTTAGGTAAGCCTAGAGTAGGTTAGGGACATCTAGTTTAGACTAGGTTATGCTAGGAAAGAGTAGGTTTTGATAGATTAGGTTATGCTAGGTAAGTATAAGCTAGGGTGGGCTAGACAAAAATAGGATAGGCTACACTATAGTAGACTAGGGTAGGCTAGAGTAGACTTGCCTAGGCTCATATAGAGTAGACTAAGGTAAGTTAGAGTATCCTAGCATGGGCTACTAAAGACTAGGTTGGGCTGGGTAAGGCAACGCTAGGTTAGGTTACATTAGGCTTTGCTAGGAAAGGTTAGGCTATGCTAAGTTAGGTTAGGTTAGGTTTCGATATGTTAGGTTAGGTTAGGTTAGGTTATGATAGGATAGGGTAAGGAGAGGTTAGGTTAGGCTAGGCTAGGTTTGGGTAGGCTAAGCTTAGGTTACTTATTGCCATAACATTAGGTTTAGGTTAGGTTAGGTTAGGTTGAGCTAGGCTAGGCTAGAGTAGGCTAAGGTAGGCTATAATCGGCTAGAGTATGGCAGGTTAGTTTATGTAGCTAGGTTAGTCTAAGCTAGAGTAGGTTAGGCTAGGTTAAGCCACACTAAAGTAGGTTAGGCTAGGCTAGCGTAAGCTAGGGTAGGGTAGAGTAGTCTAGGCTAGGCTAGGCTAGAGTAGGGTAGGTTGGAGTAATATAGGCTAGGTTAGGCTAGGAAAGAGTAGGTTAGGCTATGCTAGATTAGGCTACGCTAGGCTCAACTAGGTTAGACTATGCTAGAGTAGCATAGGGTATAGTAGGCTAGGATGGGCTAAGGTAGGCTAGTGTAAACAATTCTAGGCAAGTCTAGGGTAGGTTAAGCTAGGTTAGAATAGGTCAGGCTAGGCTAGGCGAAAGTAGGCTAGGGGCTAGGCTAGCGTAGACTAGACTAGGCTAGGCTAAGCTAGGGTAGTTTAGGCTAGAGTTGGGTATGCTATGGTAGAGTAGGGTAGGCTAGTTTAGGCTAAGCTAGAGTAGGTGAGGCTAGCTTAGGCTAGGCTAGTGTAGTTTAGTGTGGGTTAGGATAGATTAGGTTACGCTAGAGTATTTTAGGCTACGTTAGGGTAGGCTAGAGTAGGTTAGGCTAGAGGATACTAGACTAGGCTAGGCTATAGTAGCTTAGGCTATGATAGAATAGGTTAGGGTAGCTAGTTTAGGCTAGGCTAGAGTAGGTTATGCTAGGTTAGGCTAAGTTAGGCTAGGCTAGAGTAGAGTAGGGTAGGTTAGGCTAGTTTATGTAGTTAGGGGAGGTTATAAAACAAGAAATAAAATGAAACTGAACACAACCACACAAGTAAAACTCAAGATTTATGTGGTAAAACCCTAACAAGGTGTCGAGGAAACATCCAACGGGCAAGGGATGGTAGTGGACAACACAACTGTTTCTTGAAGCTTTGACATCCAACTAATTGCTCCACCTATGAAAGTGAAGACATAACCTATAGTAGATCTTATTTTGTCTAAATCACTTGCATAATCAGCATCTACATATATGCAGACTGATCCTTCACTACCATTAAAGATGATGCAATGGTTACTTGTGCCTCTTAGATATCGAAGCACCCATTTCACTACTCGTCAATGTTCCTCACCTGGATTTGCCGTGAACCTGGTGGCAACTCTAATTGCATGTGAAATGTCAGGTCTTGTGGATACCATCGCATACATTAAGTTGCCTACAACATTTTCATATGGTACATGAGACATATATTTCTTTTCTTCATCTGTTATAGGTCTCAAAATCGAAGAAAGCTTAAAATGAGAACCTAATGGAACATTAATAGGTTTCACATTCTTCATATAGAGCATTCCAAGTACTTTTTCCACATACTTCTACTATGATAACCAAAGCTTACCATTTTTCCTGTCTCTATGTATCTCCATGCCTAAGACGTGTTTTACTGCTCCAAGATCCTTCATATCAAACATCCTAGAGAGCTGAGCCTTTAACCTGTTGATCTCTTCCTAGGGTTTGGTGTTGAGGGTGTATGGTTTAGGGTTGAAGGTTTATAACACTTTAATAAATGCTTTTAATAAACACTAAAATAAAAGTTACATAACACTTTTTAAAATGTTATAAAATGATTAGAGTATAGGATTTAAGCTATAGGGTTTATGGTTTAGGGTTTAGGATTGATGGTTTATAACACTTTAGTAGATTATTTTAATAAACACTTATAAAAATTACAAAACCATTGTTAAAATGCTATAAAATGTTGAGGGTTTAGGGTATGGGTTTTAGGGTTTTAAGTATAGGGTTTAGGGTTTAGGGTTAGGGGTCTATGCTTTAGAGTTTAGGGTTTAATGTTTATAGCATTTTAGTAAATGTTTTTAGTAATCACTTAAATAAAAGTTACAAAACGTTTTTAAAATTGTTATAAATTGTCTAGGGTTTGGGGTCTAGGGTTTAAGCGTTTTTAGTTTAGGCCTTAGGGATTGGGTTTTATAGTTTAGGGTTTATAACAGTATAAAATGCGTAGGGTTTAAGTTTTAAGATTTTCTATTTTGGGTTTAGGGTTTGGGGTTTAGGGTTCATGGTTTTGAGTTTATAACACCTTAGTAATTGCTTTAATAAATAGTTAAAATAAAAGTTACAAAATACTTTTTAAAATGTTATAAAACACTTAGGATTTAGTGTTTAGGGTTTGGGGTTTATGGTTTATGGTTTTGGGTTTGGGGTTTTAGGATAACGGTTTACGGTTTATGGTTTAGGGTCTAAGGATGAACCACACGAACTTAATGGGGTATCTGCTGCTACATATTACACATAACACATTCATCTTGTTGAGCCTCGGGGAGTTATAAAGAAAAATAATAAAAGGAAATAGGTTTATGAAGAATGGTGGAAAAAAAAATGTCGGGGTATCTCATGTGCCACAATTATCTCCCTCTTACACTCACATAGCCAAGTGTGGTCTTCGCTTATTATAGATACTCCTAAAATTCTTAGGGTTTATGGTTTAGGGATTAGGATTTGGGGTTTAGGGTTTATGATTTATGGTTTATAACATTCTAGTAAATTTTTTCAATAAGCACTTAAATAAAAGTTACAAATAGTTTTTGAAATGTTATAAAATTCTTAGGCTTTAGTGTTCAAGGATTAGGGTTTATAACACTTCAGTAAATGGTTTTCGTATACACTTAAATAAAAGTTACAAAAAACTCCTTAAAATGTTATAAATAGGGTTTATGTTTTAGGGATTAGGGTTTAAAGTTTATAACACCTTAGTAAATTCTTTTAATAAACATGTAAGAAAAGTTACAAAATAATTTTTAAAATGTTATGAAATGCTTAGCGTTTAGGTATTATAACACTTTAGTAAATTGTTTTAATAAACACTTAAATAAAAGTTACAAAATGCTTTTTGAAATGTTATAAAAGGCTTCGGTTTAGCATTTAGGGTGTAGGTTTCTCAGTTTAGGGTTTACACCTTAGTCAATTATTTTCATAAAAAATTAAGTAAAAGTTACGAAACACTTTTTAGAATGTTATAAAATTCTTAGGGTTTAGGGTTTTGAAGACTTTAGTAAATTCTTATAATAAACACTTAAATAAAAGTTAAAAAACAATTTTTAAATTGTTATAAATTGCTTACGGTTTAGGGTTAAGAGTCTAGGGATGATAAGACTTTAGTAAATCCTCTTAATAAACACTTAAATAAAAGTTTGAATTTTTTTTAAGATGTTATAAAATGCTTAAGGTTTAGGGTTTATGGTTTGGGTTTTGGTGTTTAGATTTTAACGTTTAGGGTTTACAACACTTTAGTTAATGATTTTTAATAAACACTTAAATAGAAGTTACAATATGTTTTTGAAAATATTATAAAATTATCGAGGCTTAGCATTTAGAGTTTAGGGTTTACGGTTTAGGGTTTGGGGTTTATTGTTTCTGGTTTATAGTTTAGGTTTTAGTGTTTATTACACTTTAGTGAATTCTTTTAATAAGCACTTAAATAATAATTAAGAAACACCTTTTAAAATGTTATAAAATGCTTAGGCTTTACGGTTTAATGTTCTCGGTATGGGGTTTAGGGTTTAAGGTTTAGGGTTTAGGGTTTGGGGTTTAGATGTTAGGGTTTAGAGTTTATAAGACTTT
>APFE030765997.1:0-15342 GCA_000404065.3 Pinus taeda
ATAGAATCTCATTTAATATTTAACTCTATTTTCTTCTCCTTTTTTTTTGGAAACATTTTATGAATATCTTTTTGTTCTAAAGAATACTTATTATTCATTACTTATTTACTTACTTATATAATTTCAATTATTGTGTAGGTGCTAAGCTCTCATGCAACATTCATTCATAAAAAAAATTAATATGCTATGGGCTAGTATCATGGCTTATCAATACCTCATGTCTAAAAGTCCATAACTCATTTCATATGAAAATTTAATTAAAGGATAAGGATATGTATAAATGCACTTGCTATAAAACTCAACCTTTGATTTATGTATACTAATAAGAGTATTTTAGAATATTGCACCGACAATAAATCATACCATCCACAAAATAATTATTGATAATCAAATGAAAAATTGACAAACCAAATTCCAAAATAATATGGCTATCAACGTCATTTTGTAAAAATGAAAAGAAAGTTTTAAACCGCATAGCTAGCATTCCCTGTAGCTTAGTTTAATTATTGAACTTTGAAAAATACTAACCAACTATTTATGACATATATTAGATGGTTAGGCTCCAATTTGAAATGCGTAATGAAGACCTTTTTTTTTCTTATGCATATTATTTAATACTTATAGAAACCATTGAAGTCATCACATATTATTTCATGTTCTTCATCAATCAAGAACAAAAAATTATCAAAAACGTATATGCTTAGCATGTTCACCCATTTTAAGAATATACAATTGGAGATTTGTATTTGCTTAGCAAGTTCTCCCATGTGTAACTTTATTATTTATTTGCAAATATGATTGAATGTTCATCTTTGACCAATTTTTGCAACAACAAAAAAAACACGTGGAACCAATGTGATTTTAGTTATAACATTAATTACATAACAATTACTAATATTTAATATAATATTAATAATGATGTCATTCAAATTAGTTTAACTGAAATTTGGTGTATTATTTGATAAAGATACTTTGAATGTTTAATATGTATATATGTGTGTGTGGGGGGGAGGGGTGCCATATTCAACCATTTTAAGAATACACATAATTGGATATATTGGATATTTGTATTTGCTTAGTATGTTCTCCCAAAATGTAATTTTATTATTATGTTAAAATACTAAAGATACTAAATTAGTAAATTGCATTAAAAAATGAAGAATAATATTTTCTGATTTTATTGATTTTAAGTTAAAAATGAACGTCTATTATTTGACTGTTGGTCATGTGAAATCAGATTGTCTCCACAACCATTTTAATTTGTGTATGTGTGTGTGTGTGGGGTAGGGGGGGCATATTCAACTATTTTAAGAATACACATAATTGGATATTTGTATTTGCTTAGTTTGTTCTCCCAAAATGTAATTTTATTATTAAGTTAAAATATTAAAGATACTAAATTAATAACTTGCATTTCAAAATTAGGAATAATATTTTGTGATTTTTTTAAAATGTGTTTGATTTTAAGTTAAAAATGAAGGTCCATTATTTGGCTATTGGTCATGTGAAATCAGATTCAACCTCCACAAAACACCTTTAATATAGATTCTTCACTTGTATTACATTGTTAAAAGAAATTCAACCCATAACACTACATGTAAAGCTGTAATTGTAATAATACATAAGAGAAAGAATTAAAGTGAAAACTACTAAAAAAATAATACTAAACCAAAACATTCCAAACCAAACCACCCGTTAAACCTTTAATCCTTAAAAAAAAGATATAACTATAAAAATCATTAATAGTGAAGAATTGACTAAAATTAATCTTTTAAATATAAAAAAATTTACACACAAAATTAACTATATCAAAAATATAACATATTATTACAATTTTTTTTTACTATAGAATAAATATTAAAAGAACCAAATAAACTATTTCTAAACTAGGAAAATAACCCAACCAATTTAAATAAATTTGTTATAAATGCAAATAAAGTATTTATAAACTATGAAAATAACCCAACTAATTTAAGTAAATTCGTTATTTCTCATATTTAAGCTATTAGGAAGGGGTGAGTTGGAGGGGTGGGTTAATATCTTGTTAGTAACATTTCTATTAAAATAGCCCAACTAATTTAAGTAAATTCATTATTTCTCATATTTAAGCTATTAGGAAGGGGTGAGTTGGAGGGGTGGGTTAATATCTTGTCAGTAACATTATTTTGAAGAAAATTTGAATCCGTAATTCGTCTCCTATCAGATCCGTTTGCTGGATGGTTCAAGCACTTCGTACATTGGGGCCCGGCGGAGCAATATAGCTAGCAATAACCACCCACTTGCTGTAGGTTGCGCATCGTCCAAAGTAATTTTATATTTGATGTCGATTTGTTCAATTAAGCTATTGAGGCCACATCAAAAGTTTCGGCTCCTGGAATTTGTTTGTGAATAATAGGTAATTTTATTCCATGGATTTTCATGCATCTTCCATGAGATGAGTTGGGTGGTGATTAAGAGGTGGCAGCCCATTCCAAATAATAAAACATTTCGCGACATTCACAACATAGAGTGCGGGCAAAGCTATATTTGCTGAGAAGTGAGTCAAACAGACACTCCCCCTTGTCTTTTCAAACCCTGGAATCTGCTATGTGGCGCTTCAGCAATTTCCGAAAATGATTCCACGGGATGAAAATCGAAGTTTAAAAATATATATATGTAAAATAATTTCGGTAATGTCGACTGTGAAAAATCGCGTATCCCGCAGTGGTAATCTGCATAGCCGGCCGAAAAGTACGCAAATCCTGCGTCATAGAAGATCTTAACTCTGAGTCATGAAAACATAATTTAAAGACACTTTTAAAAGGCATAATAAAATTATGAGAACACTATATAAACTCAAATCTATGTAATCAATCATAATCAGACAATTTACTTATTATTTTTCGGAATGAAATACATACATACCGCAAAAACTAATTAACAGTAATGAAAAAATTATACCCATCCTATAATCCAATGAACATTAACTGCTGCCATAGATATTAGAGCCAGCCAACTGCCCACCTCGGCCGGAGTTTCAAATCCCTTGATCGCAAAAATTGGCTGTGCTCATCAATTTCTTTAAAAAGGAAAAATTTGGCTGTGCCATAATATTTTGGTATAGTTTGCCATAATATTTTGGACTATACAAGTGATCACAGACGACTTGACAACTTGCTCCCACTCCATAGTCATAAAAAAAAAGTATTGATGTAAATTCCTCTTCCTCACAGAGGAATTATAGTTGGGATCATAAATTCCGCCATGACAGAGGAAAAATCTTTTTCATCAGAGACCAAAATTCTTTTTCCTCGGAGACCAAATTCGCTGGCCTAAAAGCTCAAACCCCATGGCGCCATTCATACTTTTTCCTCTAAACGGTCCTTCATTGATCTCGAAATGGCCAGAGAGAATATCAGGCTCGCAGTCACAGTAACTGTGAAGGATGTTGTTGTTATTTAGCTACGAGTCAAACAAACACTCACCATTGTTTTTTAATGCCTGGAATGGGCAGATCTCCTGCTATGTGGCGCTTCAGCAATTTCTGAAAATGATTTTACAGCGCCTGAACCAGAACGCGATGAGAATCGAACTTGGGTAAGTCGTAACGTTCTCAATTTAAATATATATATATAAATTAATTTCGGTAAAACCCGAGAAAACTCTGGATATGACGATAATGATCTGCATATCAGGTGGTGATAACTAGACTATCAGCTGACAATTCGTGTATCTCCTGATAACTCGCGTATTCAGTGATATGTGGCGTAACCCTTATGATAATTCGCATAACGGCCGTTATAGCTCGCATAACGGGTCGGATTGTTCATATTCGACGGTGGTTACTCGCATATTCATATGACATCGATCGGATAAACGGCAGAGACCTCGCGTAAACGCTCGTATATCATATGAAAACGATGGCATATCAGCGTAATCGCGCGCTTATCCTTGAGTGATAATCAGCGTATCGGTTGACAAAATACATCGCAATTGGTGATACCTCGCGTATCATTTGACAGATCGCTTTAAAATGTTGATAACTCGCACATCGAATGAAAATTCGCGTATCAGTGATAACCGGCGTTATAATTCGCATAACTCGGGAGATAACGGCTTCTTCTGTAATGGCAAGTTTCCGTCCAACTCCGGCGACGTCAGAATTGCGGCTCCCCTCTTCTTCATGTAATTGTTGAGCATCGCGCCGCCGCAATGGTCTGCGGAAGAGGCCACCCGTTGCGTAGAGAAATTCAAGATCAGATAGAAGGCGTACAAGCTTAGCCGCGTAATATACAAGTTTAGGCTGCTCTTTTGAAAAAACAGGTATGATCGTTTTCAAGAATTCAAGTTAAAATGGACATGAGACCACAATTAAAAATTCATGGTAATTGTAACAAGATACCTGCCAGGGACAGAAGACAATGAAACCTTCAAAACCAATCTGCTTATTTCAAACCAGCATAACAATGCAGCGTGCTTTTTTATGACCAGTTTGTAGATTCAAAGCAGAAGGGCACTCTATGTCTTTTTTATGACCAATTTGTGGATAATTGCATGCTAATATTCAAAGCAGAAGCACAGACTATGTCTCATAAATGAAGAACAAGCGTGATATTTAGATTTCTATTTTATGAAACCCTTTAAATAGCATCTGGAGAACTAATTTAACCGATATTCACATTAAAAAGTGATTATATACGTACTTATTTCAAGCCCTGCCTGATGCAATAGACCACATTTATAATTCAGGCATCTTCTCGTTCACGAGAGCGGTTGAGATTGCGCATTTATCATTAAACCAATACAACGCTATTAAATTCAATAAAGCTCTAAACGCAGCTATTAAAATGTTAAATTCTTATCAATATTTAAAAAATTAAATTAAAGAGGAAAATGTGCACTCTCTAGTCTCTTCTCGTTATTTCAAGAATTTAAGAAAAAGGAAGGAAAACCTACCTGCTTTTAAATTTTCTATAATGCAAAAAACCTGGCATAATTTTTTATAATATATCTAAAGGAAACCAAAATCTGAACTATTACATTTTTCATCATAAACATAATTCTAAGAAAATGCTAGACAAATATCGTTGATGGTGAATAGCTGACAAATCGACTCATAGTTTTGAACAACAGTCTTTAACTAAACCAAAACTAACCAGTTTGTGTAGTGGAGAGGACATGCAAACGGCCAAACATAAAATACACTAACGAGTCTCTTCTACCCTCTTTCATAGATATAACAGATTCAACCATAAAATACACACATAGACATGAAGACAGACAACACACAACATAGTGTTGGAAGAATCACTGCATCTCTATGAAATCTGTAATTTCCACCCTGGGATCCTAGTTACTACGAAATCTGTAATTTCCACCGTGGGGATCGTAATTTCCACCTTGGGGATCCTAGTTACTGGTTTGGAACATTTACCAACACCTGCAGGTTTTGGTGTAACGGAAAACCTCTTCATGGTATCAGAGGTTGGACCTAGGTTCGATTCCCCCAAATTGCGTTTGAGGGGGGTGTTGGAAGAATCACTGCACCTCTATGGAATCCTTAATTTCCACCTTGGGGATCCTAGTTACTGGTTTGGAATGTTTACCAAAACCTGTGGGTTTTGGTGTAAAGGAAAACCTCTACATGGTATCAGAGACTAGAATGTTTACCAAAACCTGTGGGGGTTCCTAGTTACTGGTTTGGAACGTTTACCAAAACCTGCGGGTTTTGGTGTAGCGGAAAACCTCTTCATGGTATTAGAGCCTAGAATGTTTACCAAAACCTGTGGGTTTTGGTATAACAGAAAACCTCTTCATGGTATGAGAGCCTGGAATGTTTACCAAAGCCTGCGGGTTTTGGTGTAACGGAAAACCTCTTCATGGTATCAGAGCCTGGACCGAGGTTCGATTCCCCTAAGTCGCATTTGAGGGGGGTGTTGGAAGAATCACCGCACCTCTATGGAATCCATAATTTCCGCCCTGGGTGTAACGCCCTGCGGCTTGCGAGTCGCTTGAGTGCGCCCACCCGCCAAACAAAGTGATGAAACATGCGAGCTAAAGGCGATCGAGGGTGAGACAAGTGTTGTGGACGAGTTGGTTGCTTTGTTTATATACACAGGCGAGTTGGCAACTTGCACAGTTGGCCAACCGGGAAAAGTTAGCAAATGGGCGAGACGAGGTGGGGCGGTCCCGTGCCATGGGTGGGTCAACCTGCACTTCGGGAAGGATTTCAAATGGACGCATTGATTGGGAGGATGAATGGAGGGTTGGCCGGGTGGCACGACCTCCACTGGCCACTGTATAAGTATGGAGGGCAAGCCTTGGCAAAGGGAACACATTCGGACATCGCTCATCAAGTGAAAGGTGCGAAGGAAGGTGTAATGGAGCTGCAGTGAGGCACAGGTATATGTGCCCGCTTGCTGGGTAAGTCTACATGAAGCTTTGGGCACGAGTTTGGTGATCGGCTAAGGCGCGGGTGGAGGGCGTATGAAGGCACCCACCCACTGTTCGAAGGCGACCACGGGTGGAGGGTGTGTGTCGGCGCCCGCCCGTCGAACGTTACATGGGTTCGTTTGTAAGTTGGGTGAGGGTCATGCACGGACACGCTCACCTAAACTCGAACTCGACAAAGTCTTGTATGTTGAAACGAATGGTGAGACCACCGTGTAGGTGTGCATGAGGTGGCGCCCGACTTGGGTAGAACACTGGTGGAGCTTGGCTCTCGGTCAATTGTAAAACTCTTCACATATATCATAAAAGATTCTTATTGCATATGAGTGTGTTCCTTCTACTGTTTTATGGATGTTGATGTTGATATTATAATGTTAATAGATTCTACACATTAATTTTATCTTATGCATGAATAAATATAAATGTTAAGGTGTAGTTCATAAAGTAACTTAACAATGGAACATGTTAACTATTTAGGTGGTGTCACACCCCGACCAATTAACGAAAAAAGAATTGGGGGTGTGACAGGTGGTATCAAAGCTGATTCAAGGTTGAAGAAGCTTAGTGAATACAGAGAATAGACATGTATGAAGGGAAAAGTTATGGAGAAATCATGGATGAACAGTCTGGGTTTCGTGGACTTGATAGTTCATGGCAAGACCATTCAAGCTCTGGTGGACATGGGGGCCACTCACAACTTCATGACAACACGGTTAGCAAAAGAGGTTGGACTGATGATCTTCCCAACGAATGTGGAAGTGAAGACGGTGAACTCTAGAGCTAAAGTGGCGAGTTTGGCACACGAAGTGCTTGTACAGATAAAAGACTGGAAGGGTCAGTTGAACTTCACAGTGATGGAGATGAACGACTTTGATATGATATTTGGGTAAGATTTCTTAAAGGGCAACAAGGAAATTGTTGTCCCCTTCTGTGATGAGGTGGTGCTAGTTGGACAGTTACAAACTTGGACTTTTCCCACTCATCGGTAAAGAAGGGAAGTCAAGGTGCAGCATGTTTCTGCACTAACTTTCGACAACGCTATGAAGGAGTCAGATATGGAGACATATGCGGTGATGTTCAAAGGAGTGGAAGGTGATGGAGTGGGGATGCCTGTTCCAACCGAGATTTCTGAGGTACTGGCCAAATATGCAGATTTGATGCCTAATGAGCTACCAAAGAAGCTTCCACCAAGGTGTGCAGTGGACCATAGCATTGAGCTTGAGCCAGGAAAGCAACCTCCAGCTAAAGCACCTTATCGATTGTCAGGACCTGAGTTGGAGGAATTGAAATGACAATTAAAGGGGTTAGCTGATGTAGGTTTCATCAGACCTTCAAGGTCCCCTTATGGAGCTCTGGTATTGTTCTAGTGGAAGAAGGATTCGAAAGAGCTACGGATGTGCTGTGATTACCGTGCATTGAACAAGCAGACGGTAAGGAACATGTATCCTTTTGCCATTGGCTGGTGATTGCTTTGACAAGCTTCCGAAAGCCCGAGTGTTTTCCAAGATGGACATGAGGCATGGGTATTATCAGGTGCGGATAGCTGAAGGAGATGAGAAGAAGACCATGATAGTAACAAGGTATGGTAGTTTTGAATTCTTTGTTATGCCATTCAGGTTGTGCAACACTCCTGCTACGTTTTTCACTTTAATGAATGATGTCCTACGACCATACTTGGATTCGTTCATAGTAGTGTACTTGGACGATATAGTGGTGTATAGTGACAACATGGAGGATCATAAGAAGCACTTGGTGATGGTGTTTTAGGCATTGAGGGAAAATCAGTTGTACTTGAAGAAGTCTAAGTGTGTGTTCGCTCAGACCGAATTCCGTTCCTTGGACATATAGTTGGTCAAGGGTACATACGGATGGAGCCGAGTAGAGTCGAGGCGATCAAGGACTGGGTTGAACCAAAGAATGTCCATGAGATGAGGGTGTTTTTGGGCATGACCAAATACCAACGGAAGTTTGTAGAGGGGTACTCCAAGGTAAAATCATCACTGACATACCTATTGAAGAAAGACAAGAGATGGAGTTGGATGAATAAATGTCGAGAGGCATTTGATGACTTGAAGAGGAGGATGGTTACAACACCGATATTGAAGTTACCTAACTTCAAGAGACCGTTTGAGGTACGCACAGATGCTTCATATTTTACCATAGGAGGGGTTCTTATGTAGGATGGGCATCCGGTGGCGTACGAGAGTCGGAAGCTGCAAGATAGAGAGCGAAGGTATCTGGTCCATGAGAAGGAGATGACTGCAATCATTCACTATCTTTATGTGTGGAGGCATTAGCTGATTAGGAAGTCATTTGTTGTCAAGACTAACAACGTTACGGCAAGTTATTTTGCATCACAACCGAAGCTTTTTGAGAAGCAAGCTCGTTGGTAGGACTTCTTGGCAGAACTCGACATGACTATCGAGTATAGACCGAGAAGATACAATGCGGTAGCAGATGCCCTTAGTAGGAAGGGACAATTTGCAACATTGGAAGGAGAAGACCAAGCAACAAGGAGTAGGAGTTGAGTTCAGATGTCAGAAGAGATGCAGAATAAGCTCAAGGAAAGTGTCGAGACTGATAGTCAGGCGCAGAATATAGTGAAGCAGATAAAGGAGGGGAAGACATGAAAGTTCTTTCTCTGAGATGGATTCTTATTCTTTGGAAACCGACTCTATGTTCCAAAGTCATCTGGACTCAGGAGGCACCTTTTGAAGGATTTCCACAACTCACCATGGGTTGGCCACCTAGGGCAGCGTCGTTCTTTGGCATTGTTGGAGAGAGGATTCTTTTGGGAAAAGATGTGGGAGGATGTAGAGGAGTATGTACATACATGCATCATTTGTCAGTGGGACAAATCAGATAATCAGAGGCAAGGACGTCTGTTGCAGCCTTTACCATTTCCTGGGAGACCATGGATGAGTGTCTCAATGGACTTCATCACTCAGTTGCCACAGGTATAAGTATATAATGATATTATGGTTGTGGTTGATCGTTTTTCCATGTATGTTGTCTTTGTTCCAACAAAGATGCCTTGTGGAGCCGAGCAGACTGCGGAGTTGTTCTTTAAGAACATAGTTAAGTATTGGGGGATGCCATTAAGCATCATGTCAGATTGAGATCCGCGATTTACAGGCATATTTTGGACCACATTGTTCAAGTTAGTCGGGACAGAATTGTTGATGAGTTCGAGTTAACATCTGTAGACAGATGGATAGACCGAGAGGATCAATGCATTGCTGGAGGATTACTTGAGATATTATGTGACGACTGATTATAAGAATTGGCTGGAACTCTTGGATATTGCTTAGTTCAGCTACAACATTCAATAGAGTTCTACGATGGGGTACAGTCCATTTGAGTTACTGAATAGACAGATGGCAGTCACACTGCATACCATAGTGACAGGAGGTTTTTTTAGAAGTCCTCATGTGAAGAAACTCATGAAGGCTTGGGATAAGACCTTAGAGTTGGCACGGTTGTGCTAGCACGAAGTTGCAAGGAGAATGAAGAAATGGCATACAGAGGAAAACAGGATGTACACTTCAGTGTGGGAGTATGATGTTTCTTAGGATTACTGGGGATCAGTTTCAGCCACCTAATGGGACTGTGAGTAAACTGACACAGAAGTATGAGGGATCATTCCGAGTGAAGAAGATAGTGGGGGAAGTTGCTTATGAGCTGGAGCTTCCACATTATATGCACATGAAGCATCCAATTTTTCACATGAGTCAGTTGAAAATATGTAGACTTGATGTTGATCATCCAGAGAGAGTTGAACTTCCAAGAGGACCAGCCAAGATTATGGACAAGGCAGATTTAGAGTTGGAGAAGATTCTGATCTTTAGAACTACAGGGATTGGTTATCACATGAAATGGGAATTTCTTGTTAGATGGAAGAATGCACTGGAGGACTCACTTTGGAGATGGAAAAAGAAGATTGAGAAGTATGATAGGAAACTGCTGAGGAGATCAGGATTGTCGAGGGTGATAATGATTTCGGGTGCGGGGGGATGTAATGCCCTGCAACTTGCAAGTCACCTGGGCGTGCCCACCCACCAAACAAAGTGATGAAATGCATGAGCTAAAGGTGACCGAGGGCAAGACAAGTGTTGTGCACGAGTTGGTTGCCTTGTTTATATATATGGGAAAGCTGACAACTTGCACCGTGGGCTGACCGAGCAAAGTCAGCAAATGGGCGAGACGAGGTGGTGCGGTCTCATGCCATGGGTGGGCCGACCTGCACTTCAGGTAGGATTTGCAAACAGACACATCAGTTGGGAGGACGAATGGAGGGCCGGTCGGGTGGCACGACCTCCACTGGCCATCATATAACTATGGAGGGTGAGCCTTGGCAAAGGCAACACATTCGGACATCGCTCATCAAGCGAAAGGTGCGAAGGAAGGTGTAACGGAGTTGTACCGAGGCGCAGGTCTATGCGCCTGCTCACAGGGCAAGGCTACATGAAGCTTTGGGCATGATTTTGGTGATCGGTTGAGGTGTGGGTGGAGGGCGCACGAAGGCGCCCGACCACCATTCGAGGGCGACCGCAGGTGGAGGGCATGTGTGGGTGCCCACCAGCCGAACGTTACATGGGTTTGTTTGTAAGTTGGGTGAGGGTCATGCATGGGTACGCCCACCTAAACTCGGAAAAGTCTTGTGTGTTGAAACGAAGGGTGAGACTACCGTGCAGGTGTGCACGAGGTGGGCGCCCGATGTGGATATAACACCCATGGAGCCTAGCTCCCGGTCAATTGTAAAACTCTTCACATATATAATAAAATATTCTTATTGGATATGAATGTATTCCTTTTGTTGTTTTATGGATGTTGATGTCGATATTATAATGTTAATGGATTCCGCACATTAATGTTATGTTATTCATGAATAAAGATGAACGTTAAGGCATAGTTCATAAAGTAACTTAACAATGGAATATGTTAACTACTTAGGCAGTGCCGCACCCCGGCCAATTAACGAAAAAAGAATTGGGGGCGTGACAATAGGGATCCTAATTACTGGTTTGGAACATTTACCAACACCTACGAGTTTTGGTGTAACGGAAAACCTCTTCACGTAGTGCACACAGAGAGCCCTTCAACTTCACTCTTCAACCAATTTCTTCTACTCAATGGGTCATAAATGTAACATATTGTGATTTTCAAACTCCAACTATATATCTGTGGCATCTGTCCCCATATAATTTTGGCTAGTTCGATGGAGCGTGGTCGGATTGGGAGATAGTTATAATCTGTCCAAATAAAAGTTCTTTATCCTCCAACGGGAACCCTTTGATACAGTTCTTATAATCATCCCACAGTTTAATTTGTAACAATATCTAAATAATTTAATTATTATATATATGACCTAGATCTACAAAACCTTGACCACCACTTCGAATGGTTAAATGATGCTTCCCATTTAAATTTAAACATGTTGCATATATTTTAATAAAGAATTAAATTCAAGTTATATAATATGATGATTTCTAGGTCCCACTTACACCATAACATAATTGGCGTTTAAGTAATTAACATAATTTACTTAAATTAAATAAAATTTATTGTTAATTTTATTTGCTATATAATTTTAAAATGCATTAAAATTATTTATTTTTATATATATTTTAATTTATTTTTTACCTTAATTAAATGTATTTTTAGACCAATGTTGTTATTATTTAAAGTATAGACTTCTATTAAATTTATAATCAATATATATTTGTAATGGTTTCGGTGTTTATTATCAATATAAAATATACAATATATTGGTTTATTATTTAGGGATTTTTTTGGTAATTTTTTCTTTTATATAGTGATCATGACTTATATTTATTAAGTGGAAATAGTGTATCAAACCTTAAGAAGATAAAACTTTATTGGAAAAATATTAAGAGAGCTTCAAAATCATCAAAATCTAATATAATCCATTGTGAAAACCCCCAATACTTAATTCAAAAGAGTGAAAGGAACTCTACTTGAATGGTTCATGAGGGTCAATACTTGCTAAGGTTTTGCAAATGGGGTAGCAAGCTAAGTGGGCTTGACTATGAGGAAACTCCATAGTTAATTGTGCTTGAGCGAGAGACGATCTGGGATGGATGACTTCCCAGGAAGTCCTGGTTACCGAGTGCAAGCCCCAGATGTGATGATTGACGCTATGTGATTCATTTCACTAGTTTCAATCCCACGTCTTCACCCTTGTGAGCATCACTCGATGCAATGAGTGCTAAGTGGACTCAAAAATCATGACAAATTAGTCAGTTACGACTACTTCTCATGGAAATGGTCATAGATGAATGACTTACTTAATGCAGCTAAATCCCAAAAAATGATATATAATCTCTCATGGAAATGGTCATAGATGAATGACTTACTTAATGTAGTTGAATCCCCAAAATTAATATATAATATAATACATTGCGAAAACCCCCAATACTAAAATCATCATATTGTTATTAATGTTATTTAATAAAATAATAAGTTATGATTTTTTATTTAAATTTTTATTTTTTTTTAAATTGTGAATTAAGGCATTTATATTGGTCAAAAAAAGATTTATGTGGCTTTACAAAAGTTTTCATAAATACCGTAGGTCCCTTCCCAAACCACATCAATCTAGTCAAAATACATAAATTGGCTTGTTTACCAATCCCATAAGTCTGCAAAGAGGCACTATACATATAAGCACCAAAATTATCATTATCCATGGCCTTATCACTAACAACAAATAGCCCACGAAATGTAAAACCAAAGACAAAATCACATCTCATAAACCAAAATATAGGACCATAGACTACAAACAAAATTAAAAATGATGCCTTCCACGAAACACGTCTCACTGGAGCTAGGACATTTTGTTGGAAAATGTAACTAGTTTTGGTCTTCATAATTGTCAATGTATTCAAATCATTATGTATATTTTATTTTAAAAAGAAAAAAAGAAAGACAAATATTATTTCTAGTATGATTTCATGCCCCATTTTGATGATTATCTAGGTGATACATGTTCTTCAGGCTTGTATGGTTTTTCACGTCAAAAGAATATTTTTCTTGAGTAAAAAGAGTATTTATCATTTATATAAGACCCTTTCAGGCAAGTTGTAAGATGTAAAAGATATTGATTTTGAGCCTAGAAAGTCATGGAAGCCTCCAAGCACAAGTCGGCCTAGGAAATGACAAGTTGGCCTAAAAGAACAAATTTAAACCCCCCATATGTGTATAAATAAAAGTAGCATAGGAATCAATTCATCACCAATTTTATCTCTCCTATGAACAAGTTCCAGGAGGTCAAATTGCAAATCCAAGTTGTATGAGAGCCGAATACTCTATTTTGATCTAGTTTGACATTGGAGACCTAGACTTGGTTGATGGAAGTCTTCTTAAAACGTTGAAACATGCCACAATTAGGATTTCTACAGATGCTACAAGCATGAAGTTGTAATTCGAAGTTGTAGGTCAAAGCTACGGGTCAAAGTTGAAGCATGAAGTTGGTTAAGACATAATTGATTCTTATTTGGTTGCACTGACCTCGACCTAGGAGGGCTTATTGGAGGGCCAACTTGGTGCTTGGGGGAGGACTTGGTCTTTGGTTTGGGTCTTGGTTTTCTCATTTGAAGAAGATTTTACAATAAGAGGAGGGCTTATTGGAAATCATTTGTAGAAGGACACAAGGAAAGAAGAAGAATACTGTAACAACCCTAAAATACGGATATCTAATTAACTTATTAACATTAAATTTAAACGCTTACCTGAGCTAACTTGTGGTAGAAATAGGCTTACCACAACAGGGTTTTGGGGATGACTCTCCTCCCAACCGTAGGCTCAATTGCGCAGGATTCTACTAGAACTGGCCACCCCCGAGCCCTCAATCAACGACTACTTCCAATATTCCTAAGTCTTAGTATACCATTCTCCCAAGAGAATGAAAGATAGAACCTCGGAATGGTGGAACCCCTCCCATCCTCCTCAACATTCATTAAATAGAACAAAACATTGGAAGGGGAACCACATGCACACCCTCAGTGGTTGCATGCTGGGCTTTTTTCTTACTTTCCTTTGGGGATTTTTTTAGCTTTCGCCCTTGCTTTTAAATTTCCTTCTTTTTGATAACTCCTTCTTTAGTTAGAGCTTCTAATATGGTTATTACTATTTTTTTTATCTTTTAATTACTTCATTTCTTTTAATATCATTTTTTTTTTTGTTATTTTTTGATTCTGTTTATTATTATTATTCATTATTTTTAATTATTACTACTTCACTTTTATTATTGTTTGGTATTAATTTTTATTAGTTTTATTATTTTATTAATTTATTAAGTGGTTATTTATAATTATTCATTATTAATTTTTTTTATTATTAATTATTATTTTTGTATTATTTTTATTAGTTCTTATTATTTATTATTTATTATTAAGGGAGGGATGTTAGATACTCTCCCACTTTAAGGAACTTCGTCCCAAAGTTAAGTTTTTATTATTTATTTTTATTTTTATTTCTTCATGTTGCCAACACCCTCTGCTGAACTAGTATAACCAGCAGGCATCGAAAGTTCCCAACACCATGGGAAAACTCAAGGAAGCTCTGTCATTTTTCCACTTTCGGCACAAGGAACAAGCATAACCCAGTCTGTATCCTAGTCCAAGGTTGGCCCCAAGGCTCGCGCCTGACTCAGACCTCATCTGCCCCAAGGCAGGCATCCGGTGAGCTCATCTGCCCCAAGGCAGGCATCCGGTCCGATACTCAATGACCCCGGGCATCTCGTAGGATGGCCCACTCCCTCCACAACTACTAAGGTGCACAGCCCCAGGCATCGAAGTCCTTAACATCCCTTCCAGACTTCGGCATCCCAATCCAATAACAGGCACCTAGCCTGGAACATCAAGCACCAAGCTTGGAATCATCGGGCACCAA